>PVIH01014723.1:0-52570 GCA_004025045.1 Sigmodon hispidus
CAGAGAGTGTCCAAATCAACAAAATCAGAAATGAAAAGGGGGACATAACAACAGACCCCCAGGAAATACAGAGAATTATCAGATCATATTTTGAAAATCTGTATTCCACAAAAATGGAAAACCTGGAAGAAATGGACAGCTTTCTGGACAGGCACCATCTTCCAAAATTAAATGAAGATCAGATTAATTACCTAAACAGACCTATAACCCTTAAGGAAATTTAAGCTGTCATTAAAAGCTTCTTCCCCCCAAAAAAAGCCCTGGTCCAGATGGTTTCAGTGTAGTGTTCTACCAGACATTCAAAGATGAATTACTACCATTACTCCTCAAACTATTTCCCACAGTAGAAACTGAAGAAATATTGCATAATACCTTTTAAGAGGCCACAATTACCCTAATACCCAAGCCACTCAAAGACACAACTAAGAAGGACAATTACAGACCAATTTCCCTCATGAATACTGATGCTAAAATTCTCAACACTGTATATAACAATATATAAGAAGCATCATCCACCACAATCAAATAGGCTTCATCCCAGAAATGCAGGAATGGTTCAACATACGAAAAATCATAAGTGTTATCCATAATATAAAAAAACTAAAGGAACAAAACCACATACTCTTATCCTTAGATACTGAAAAAGCCTTTGACAAAATCCAACACTCCTGTATGATCAAAGCCCTGGAGAGAACAGGAATACAGGGAGAATACCTAAATATAATAAAGGCGATTTACAAGAAGCCAACGGCCAGTATCAAACTTAATGGAGAAAAACTCAAAGCATTCCCACTAAAATCTGGAACTAGACAAGGATATCCTCTCTCCCCTTACCTATTCAATATAGTTCTCGAAGTTTTAGCTAAAGCAATAAGAGAATGAAAGCTGATTAAGGGGATAAAAATTGGAAAAGAAGTGGAACTATCCCTATTTGCAGATGATATAATTATATACATAAGTGACCCACAAAATTCTACCAAGGAACTTCTACAGCTGATAAACACCTTCAGCAATGTAGCAGGATACAAGATTAACACAAAGAAACCAGCAGCCCTTCCATACACTAAAGATAAAAGGGCTGAAAAAGAAATAAGGGAAACATCACCCTTTATAATAGATGCAAATAGCATTATATACCTTGAAGTAACTATAACCAAAGAAGTAACAGGTCTATTTGACAAAAATTTTAAATCAATGAAGAAAGAAATTGAAAAGGATATCAGAAAATGGAAAGATCTCCCATGTTCCTATATAGGTAGGATCAACATAGTAAAAATGGCAATTCTACCAAAGGCAATCTAGAGATTCAATGCACTGCCCATCAAAATGCCAACACAATATTTTACAGACCTTGAAAGAACAATACTCAATTTTCTTTAGAATAACAGGAAAGCCAGGATTGTGAAAAAATTTTACTCAACAAAAGAACCTCAGGAGATATGATCATCCCAGACTTCAAGTTATACTATAGAGCTACTACTGGCATAAAAACAGACTTGTGGATCAATGGGATAGAATTGAGGATTCTGGCATTAACCCAAAAACCTATGAACTCCTGATCTTTGACAAAAAGGTCCAAAATATTCAATGGAAAATAAGATTGTGTCATTAACAAATGGTGTTGGCATAGCTCAATGGTAGTGTGTAGAAAATGCAAATAGATCCAAGCCTGTCACCATATATAAAACTCAAATCCAAGTGGATCAAAGATCTCAACCTAAACCCACCCACTCTGAACTTGGTAGAAAAGAAAATGGAAAATACACTTCTACGAATTGGCACAGGCAACCACTTCCTAAATATTACACCAGTAGCACAGACATTAAGATCAACAATCAATAAGTGGGATCTCCTGAAGCTGAAAAGATTCTGTAAAGCCAAGGACACAGTCAACAGGACTACAGGACAGCCTACAGAATGGGAAAAGATTTTCACCAACCCTATAAGTGATAGAGGATAGATCTCCAAAATATGTAAAGAGCTCAAGAATCTAGAGCCCAAAACCTTGAATAACCCAATCAAAAAATGGGGTTCAGAACTAAAAAGGAAATTTTCAGCAGAAGAATTACAAATGGCTGAAAGGGTTAGGGTTGAAAATGTGCTCAACATCTTTAGCTATCAGAGAAATGCAAATAAAAACAACTTTAAGATAGCATCTTATATCTGTCAGATTGGCTAAGATAAAAGACACAGATGACAGTCTAAGCTGGAGAGGTTACTGAGCAAGGCAATCATTCCTCCATTTTTGGTGGGAATGTAAGCTTGTTCTGCCACTCTGGAATGCAGTAAGGTGGTTTCTCAGAAAACTGAGAATCAATCACCCCAAAGACCCAGCAATACCACTTCTGGGTGTATACCCTAAAGATGCACATTCACACTCCAAAGACATTAGCTCAACTATGTTCATAGCAGCATTATTTGTAATAGCAAGAACCTGGAAACAACCTAGATGCCCCTCAGCTGAATAATGGATTAACAAACTGTGGTACATCAACAAGATGGAGTACTACTTAGAAGTAAGAGAAAAAATGATATCGTAATATTTGCAGGCAAATGGATGGATTTGGAGAATATCCTCCTGAGAAAGGTATCAAAAACTCAGAAAGATTTGCAGGGAATGTACCTACTCATTAGTGGACTCTAAACAAACAAGCAGACAAACAAAACAAAACAAAACAAAACAAAAAATAACAAAGCATGCCCAAGATGCAAACCACAACCACTTGACAGCTTGGGATCGGAAACACCCTGGACTGACACCTTGGATCCCACTCCCCCTAGAGGAACACCTGACTCACTCTTGAGGGAGGGGGGAGAAAACTGGATCTGCCAGGAGTGGAGACTGAACTAAGCAATATTGGGACAGCGGGACCATGGGACTGACCAGGGAGGGGATGGGGATTTGTGGAGAAGAGAGAATGACCTGATGTGGTGGGAGGGGGAAGAGACATTGAATAAGGATATACAAGGTTAGAAAGTGTGACTTCCTTATTCATAACAATGAAGAAAAGATGAAATAAAGAAAAATGCTAAAGATATAGGAGGAAAGAATGAAGGAAGCAAAAAAGGAAAGGTGGGTTATATTCACTTCCTATTCTCGTGTTTGGAATGTTGAGTCAAGAGCTCAAAGTTTGTGGTCAGTTACAGTGACAAAAGAAGACCTAAAGCATTTTGACTACATGAGACTTTGGCTCCAAAATGGAAAGCTACACACTCAAGAATGTTTTTACATCACATATTGATCTTGATTTTTTTAAGTAAAAATTCTTTTAAATCTGGAATGAGTTGTGGAGGGGTGAATATATCAAATATGTTGTACAAAATTTTAAAAAAAAGGAAGTATTATGGGGAAAAAGTTTCTCTTTATAAATATTTGTCAAAATAATATTGTTTTAAAAGTAAGACATGTTGTAGAATGTTTTTTTGGGTTGTTTGGGCCTGGAGGTTTTGTACCCTCATCCGCGGCAAAGCTTTGGCACCTGGTCCGTGGAGGCTTTTGTCCCCTAAAGAAATGAATTAGATACATATATATTTTATATGGTTTGGCCTATGCCTCAAGCACATTATTAGCTAGCTCTTTTATCTTAAATTAACTTATTTTTATTAATCTTCCCGCCACGTGGCTCAGCCCGTACCTCTACATGTTCTTCTTTTGGGGGTCAGATGGCTCCTGTCTAACTCTACCCTTCTCTTTCTACTTGCCTTTTGATTCTCCACTCACTTCTATGGTGCTCTACACAGGCCAAACCAGTTACTTTATTTGCATCATATAAAAAACATTTCTACCACAAAGACATGTTATGGAATAGAAAAAAAAATTCTCAGAGAACTCATGAAAGTTTTAAAAAGAAGACTGAGTGAGGCATTCTACTTTAGAGAATAGGCTCCAAAAAGACATTTTATGCATCAGGAATAAATTCTGGTTCCACTGCCAGAGGATCCACAAACTGTGTGATACTGCCGGGAGGGTCTTGGTTCTACCTCAACTGAATTTGTTAGACTGCATTGATTCACCCTTGGAATCCTTACCTTATCTATGGAATGGGTGTGGCAATGGGATGAAAGGAAGTTGGGGAAGGACTGGAAAGAAAGGAGGGAGAGGGAGTGGTCAAGGGTATATTTAAACTTTTTTTTTTAATAAAAATGAGAAAAGAGAAAAAGTAAAAAAGAGAGGAAAAAGAAGAAAGAGACAAATATCATATTGATAAACAACAGTACCACTAATATTAGTGTAGGAAACTATGTTAAGTAGAAATAATAAATGGTGTGATAAATGAATGGTATAAGTCTAAATCTTGTATTTATCATTGTCATAAATATTTTGTCACTATAAAGAGACAACATGTAAAAAGTAACTTACAGAAGAGAACATGTAATGTGGGACTTGTTTACAGTCTCAGTGGATGAGTCTATGACTGTGACAAGGAACATGGCATCAGACATGAAGGCATGATGCTGGATCAGTAGTTGAGAGCTAACATCTTCTCTGCAAATTGGAGGTGTGGTGGGAGTGAGAAGAGAGACACAGAGATAAACAAGCAGCCTGCCACAGGTTTTTGAAACCTCAAAGCCCACATCAAGTGACATTCTTCTAAAAAGATCATACCTCCTAATTCTTCACAAAACAGTTCCACCAAACAGGGACCAAGCATTCAAATATGCAATACTATGAGGACCATTCTCATTCAAACCACTACAACCATAAAATACATGATAGAGTTAAACTGTTTCATATAATCACTCATCTTTAATTATGTGTGTGGGGGGGCGGGGAGCCAGTTTAACAAAAGAAAGGCTGAATTGGAAATGACACAGAAGGTTTAAATCAAAGACTGTAATAAGTTATACCTGACAATTCGGATCAAGTATAAAAATGTTAATTTGAAATAAATTTCAGTGGGGAAAAGCACTGACTGCAACAAAGAGATGATTTAAATTGCTAAAAGACATAATGAACCAGAGAACATACGGCAGCAGCTATGAACTTTAGAGACTAACATGATACAATTGAAATCCACAGAGAAAAAAAAAATGTATAAAAAAGGAAAACAATTCCATAATCAAAATGTGAAAAATGTATCAATTAGAGACCTTAGTGGCCAAAATAGACTTAGATTTGGATAATTTTAGCAAGATCAGGTTTCTTTTAATTCAAAGTATTTACAGAATCCCTGAGAAAGCTAAAGAGACACATTCGATTCTAAAGATCTTAAAATATTTACAAAATCAAGTTGCAAAATTCATCTGATAAGACACTGTGGTACTAGTTAACAAGGAAAAATGGAGACCTACCAGAAATTTTTTCCATACATTGTCAATTTACAAATCTCCCATCAGTAAAATTTAGTTTACACTCCTGCAATCTAGCTGCAAACTAGAATAAGGAAGAATATTCCCAGTAAATTATCTTGGGAAGTTTCAACTTCCAAGGTGATCAACTGTTGGAATGAGCAGAATATTAGTCACTGAGCATTTTACCACTTGATATATGTTCCCTATTCCTCAGCTGTTTGTGAAAACTGCACACACCACTGTACACATACCTCAAGCACACAAAGTATAGTCCTACTTAATTCCATACAAACATCCTACAAATAAATTAACATGCATTCAGCCTCCCTCTAAAGATGGGAACTTAATAATCTTATTTGCAGTACCAGATCTATGGATGCTGGCCATTTTTTAATCAGCTTACTCATAATTAAATAAATTCTGAAGCCCATAAAGTAAATGACAAATTTGTAAATATCGTTATTAAAATATTCTTTTTTTAATTTAGAATTTGGTTCCCTTCTTTATATAGTTTAGGTCCCAGGGATAGAACTCAGTCAGGATTAGCAGCAAGTGTCTTTATTTCCTGAGTGATCTCATCGGCACTATCCTTATGTTTTCGATTTGTCAGAGGCCATTTTTAAAACTAAAAACAAGTTTTTATCCCAAAGTATGTCTTGATTACAGTTTCCCCTTCCTCTACTCCTTCTAGGTTCTCTCCACTTTCCCTCCCATACAAATCCACTTTCTTTCTTACTTTCATTAGAAAACAAACAAACATCTAAGGGATAATATAAAAAATATAATATATAATATGATAAAACAAAACCTAGTACATCGGAACTGGACAAAACAAACAGAAAAAAAGGGGCCAAGAAAAGGCATAAGAATCAGAGACTCACTTGTTCACACATTCAAGAATCCCACTAAAGCACTAAACTAGAAGCCATACTATGTATGCAAAAGACCTGTTGCAGACCCATGTATGCTGCTTTTGTTTCTGTGAGTTTATATGAGCTTTGTTCATATTGGCTTAGAAGGTCTTCTATTCTTGCTGTCCTGCACATCCTCTGGTTTTTATAACCTTTCTTCCTTTTCTTTTGCAGGGTTCCCTGAGCACCGAGGGGAAATAGTTAATGGAGACATTTTGGCTAAAGTCTCTCACACTGTATAATATCTAGCTGTGAGCTTCTATATTTGTTCCTATCATCAGAAAACTTCTCTGATGACAGCTGAGAAAGGCACTTATCTAGGAGTATAGCAGAATGTCATGAGTCATTTTATTACTACATTTTTTTCTGAACAGTATTGTTTGATTTTAAACTAGGCTATCTAGTCTTGGGTTTTTGGTCACCTAAGTACTGTCAGGTATGGGTTCCATCTCATGGAGTGTGCCTTAAGTCAAATCAGATAATGACTAGTTACTCCCTCCAACAAGCTTTGTGTTATCAACCTCCTACCATATCTTTCATGTAGGACACCATTGTAGATTAAAGGGTTTATGGCTGGGTTGGTATTTCCATTTTCCATTTGGTAGTGTGAAGAAAACCTTCCTGTACCAAAGACACTAGAATACAGGAGTCAAGGCTCTGTGTAGGTACCAGCTCTACTTCTCCACATTCAATGAGATATGTAGGTGTGGCCTTCAGCAATGATGCCTTGTTTTCAATTTGTGTGAATAGCAACCTATAGTATTGACAATACTTGGGTTATTTGTGGATTTCTATATGACTTCTTTGGCCAACAATTTGATTAAATGTAACCCAGTCTAGGTACTGCAAGCTTCATTTGGTGACAAGAGATGTCCAGTTGGAGCTCAGTCTCCCCCAGTATTTGATGATTTACTTTAGATTGTCTTTATATATTTACATATTTTAGAAAGCTTCTACACTATTAGATTTCCATATTGCCCCTCAGCCCTCAATTTTAGCTGTTCATTCCAATATTGCTTCTGTTTTAATAAGTGATGCTACTTTGTTTTAAAATCCATGCTTTCTTTACATGGGAAGACCAAATTTTGTGTCAAAGGTATCTATTATTAGAGTGCCTATTTATACGGATTTTCCTATTTGCCTGAAACATCTTTCTGTCTTCCAGCACTTTGTGACAGAAATTATACTTCCCTTTGCTAAGTCAAATGATAAATATTTATGGGATGTTTTCTACATGCCAGGTACTGTGCTTGGCGCTAGGAAAGTATTAGTGAGCAAGACAGAAAATATTATAGTATGATGTTTCATTGAATAAAAAGAATAATTATTTACATAGTAAGATAATAAAATACTGTGAAAAAAGGTAGAAGAAAGATGATGCATTAAAAAATAAGGGTTCTGAATGTGAATAGGAGGATTGCCAATATTCTGTAAAATTTTCAAGAAAGACTGCTATAAAGATAGTATTTTTAGATGTTTACAGATTTCTCAAAAACATAAATCTAGTTCATTTACAATGAATGTATAATTATTAGGTAAAGCAATTGTGTTCTCCCATGCATCAGTGTATATTATTATGTAAGGTCTTTGTTTTATGAGGCATGGAGAAAGTCAAGGAAAAATTTAAAGGACAAAGCCCAGTAGCAAACCAGTAGAGAGAAAAGTAAATGTGACTCAAAAAAATGCTCATTTCTCAGCTCACTTCCCCAACTCCTTTATAGTTTAAGACTGCCTTCCCAGGGAATGGGATCATCTGCTTTCTGGGCAGACCTTCCTACTATTTATGATAATCCACTCACAGAAGCTGAGAGACAAACCTAACTTAGGTAATCATTCCTTGAAATTCCTTTCCTAGGTCATGTCAGGTTGACAGCTAAAACTAACAACCATACTCAAAGAAAGTTTTCTTGAGAATCTGTCTTTTAGTACCAAATGTTCATGCTAGGAGGAAGCCAAGTAATGTGTGAAAATTCTCCCATGGAAAGGAATTGAAATGTCTATCCATCAGCTGCTCCTGAGTTCCTGAGCAAAAGTGGCTAGTCATAAAAGCAAACCATACTAGAGAAATGACTCTTTCTACCCCAAATTGAATTGCCCTGTATAATGCTGCTTGAGAGGTGGCTTCTTTACTCAAACCCATGCTCTGTTTTATATTTGTGAGCTAACATATTGCTATTGTAAACCACTGGTTTTTGCTGCTGAGTTGTACTTAGTAATGATAACTTCAGTAGTCACTGAGTAAGAGTAGTTGTTAGTGTTATGGTACATACCCTGTTGATAAAACTGTGATGAATTATTATTGCTGCTATCATAATAGCCTTATGCATAAGATTATTGAGGGGAATTGTAGAACCTAGAAATGTATCATCTCATTCACTTTATTACTTGCAACCTATGTCTAAATAAGGGGCTCTCAATTTCAGAAAAAAAACAAAGACATTTTCATATTCTTGGCAAATTATAACACACCAATTTACATATATCTTCTCTAAAACCATTTTCACTGATACTTCAGCATCTAAAAATATGTATAAGGAATAATGTGGCCAATGTTTTATTGCTGGTCAAAAAACAGCATATACAGAGCTTGCAAATAATATTTCTTTAAATCAGGGAAATATATCTTATTTTATAGTTCTGTTTTTTATGTCATAGTTAAGCTCTATGTTACTGACTGCCTTTTATTATCAACATTAAGTAAATATGAAATATTGAGATTATGCACTCTAGGAATAAGACAGCATATTGAGTCAAATTACTTTTAAGTAGAACTTTGTTTCTCTTCTTAAGGAAGTGTCCATGGATTCTATATTTGGAGAAAATGGATTGTGGGAAGTGATGGCAGTTTGACAAATGTAAACACATTGTCATTGTAAACCACCTTTGGGTCATGTAACTTACATGTGTTTTCAAGATAGTCCTCAATACTATTTTAATTTAAAAATATGTTAACAATTTGACATATGTAATTTGAGTTGACCACAAAATTCAAACATTTTTTTTTCATTGTCAAGAATTGCATCCTTATCAACCTCAAGTAGTAAGCAAAAAAACACTTTTATAAAAGAGAATGTATATTTACTATTGTAGGCAGAAATTAGGTTTGCAATTCTAGGGGTCTCTGCTATGATTCTCTTACTAGACATCAGTTGTTTCATATGTTCCATATGCACTTTATGAATTAGATGGGTTTATCATAAAGATGTAATAACAAAGCCTTATATGCCAGAATAGCTGTAGATCTCTCCATTGTTTTGAATGCTATTCATTGTTCAATATATGAGTTAAATCAGTGCACCAAATGTAGTTTAAGTAAACAATCTCATCAAGTGTTAAACTTCTTCATGTAAGTGTAAGTAAATAAAATTAGTGACTTGTCTCTTGGTTTGGGACAAATTTCTTATTATCTGGAAGAAAATCATCATCAAGCCAACTAGTAAACTAGTTTTAGATTCCTAAAATTTCTGGGATTTGCCATAACTATGAAGCCAACTAGTAAATTAGTTATAGATTTCTAAATTTTTCTGAGATTTAGCCTACAATTTGATAGACATGTATCTGCCTAAATTGTTTAGGAAAATTGCTACTCTCTACTGCTCACCTAAACTTGACATCATACTACTATTATTAGCATCAATAATCACAGTGTCTCTTGGGATTATCACTGCCCCTATGGACTTAATTATGTAACAGGTTTTAGAGTTAATATGCTCCTGAGACAGGATGATTAAGTGTTTAGTTCCTGCATCTATCAAGCGAAAGGTAATTTATACTTTTCTTTTTTGTGTTTGTGGAGGAAAATGTATTTGGCTGCACTATTGCTATATACTAGGTGTGAGAAACTATTTTTTGTCCTGAAAATTGTCTTCTTTGAGACTGCAGATACAATTGAAATTACCACCTGAATGAACTGAAAATAACCAGCTATTCTGTTTAAAATTTGGCTTAGTTTTGAGCACAGGTCAAACATGATTTATAGGATGATAGTAAGAGACATTCCACATATTTGGTTATACTGCTATCTACTCTGTTTTTAAAAATAGCTTTAAATTTTTGGTTGAATGGTTAGTCTATTATATTTCTCATAAGTTATCACCCCATAAATCAGGGAGTCAAAGATTGAAGTGTAGTCATTACTGAGCATGTCTATTGACAGCATTTAGAAGTATTTTATTTATTAATTTCAGGATAGTTTGGGGACCTACTGAACTCCAAAACTGTATTACCTAAGTTTACCAATATTCTTGAATGGAAGACTTCAGAAGCATTCTGTATTTTCAGGTATTGAATTTATAATACTTCACGTATAGACCTATAATATTTCAAGTATTTACTTTGTATTAGAGATAGCATCCAGTGATATTTGAAAAGTCTAATTAGCTTTACCTGGGGTAAAGTATTCTTAATATTTTCATAATTCCAAAGGATTTTATAATAGTTTATGCCCCTGTTCAATCAAAGGCATCAGATTTGATCATTATACTTAGTCTCTGATCTTAATGAATGGTAAAAATTTGTATTTTTTTCCTGAAGTTAAAATCTTTAAAAGGGAATTACAATTGCCTTGAAATAATATCATTGTGCGGCTCTTATCCTTTATTGCTAGGTACTCAATAATTAGTTTTAACGTCAAGAAATTTCAAGGGTCAAATCATGGACTATTTTCTTCTTGAGTCTACTCCAAGACTGACTGATGGCTGCCTGACAACATAGATAATAGAAATAACATAGATAATTTCAAAAAATATGATAAACTTATATATACTATGTTTTTATTCTACACATACACAAAAAAAATGTATATGTGGGATTACATATCCAGAATTATAATTACAAAAATTACAAAATCCTGTATTACTCTTAGGCCAAAACTACAATAATTTAGTTACTGTTGATTTGCAGTGACTTTTGAAGCCAGGAAGTATAGATCCTTATGCTTTGTTCTTTTTTTTTTTTAATTTAAAAACTTTATTTATTTACTTGCCTTGGTGTTTGCCTGGAACTGGAACTACAGACAGTTGTTAGCTGCCATGTGGGTGCTGGGAATCGAACCCCGGTCTGCTGGAAGAGCAGATGGTGTTCTTAACCGCTGAGCCATCTCTCCAGCCCGCTTTGTTCTTTTTCAAGATTGTTTGAATCCTTGTAGTCACATTTTAATCTGAGGATCTGCTTGCTCAATTTTGCAAAAAAAAAAAAAAAAAAAACTGAGATTTTGAGTAAAAATTTAACCAGTCAAGATTCAATTTCAATTGAAAGTTGATTTTTGTCCTCTACATGTAAACGTACTAGAAATAGATGCAAATATAAATATAAATATGATATGTATTTTTTGCTTTAGGTTTTCTTTTAAGAGTTTAATAGTTTTTAGTGTAAAACTTTCAAAACTCAAATATGCTTCTTTTTAACTATTCCCTTGATGCCTTTATAAATGAAATTATTTTAATTTATTTTCAGATTGTTCAGTGCTGATATATGGATATATACTTGGGTTTTATAAATTAAATTATTAGGCCTAAGAAGATTTGGGTAGATCACATAGTCTTTTCTATATGATGATATTATACTGTCTGCAAATACAATTTATTTTTATTCCCCTTTGCCAATATGAATACTGTTTTCTTTTTCTCTACCAAAACTTTTCAAAGCAATGTTAAATATGTGAGAATAATTAGTTTTTCTGTACTTCTTAATGTGAAGAGGAAAGCATGGAATCTTTTAATGAGTATGTTGAATGGGGTATTTCAGTGGATTCTATTTTTCATATGGAGGTCTTTTTTCTTTTCTATTTGGTTCTATTATCTTATCATGATAAGATAATGAGTTTTTGCAAATTTTTCATTATTCTTTACAGAGATTATAATGTAGTTTATCTGCTTCACCTACAAATGCTTATTATATTGATTTTATCACAAATATGTTCACACATATATGTTCCTGGGACAAATAATATATATATATATATATATATGTACATATATCTTCAAATCTTCATTCATGTAGCCATTTTGTCATAAGAAAAATATATTAAAACTTTTATTTCTTAGAAGAAAGATATAGTCACTGAAAAAATACATTTTTATTTTAGGGAATCTTACTACCTGCTTTAAAGAGGTTGGAAATTTCCTTTTTATTTAAGAACTATTTTATTCATTTTACATACCAACCACACATCCCTTCTCTCATCCTCCTCCAGCTCTTCTCTCTAGCTTTTCTCCATCAACATACCCTCTATAACTTCCTCCAAGAAAGTAAGGCTGAGTCAGCAAAGCCTGGCACGGTCCATTGAAACAGGATAAAGCCCAGCTCCCGTAGTCTTAATAAAATAACATACAGAATAAGTCAAATCCTTGTCTAGTATGTGTTTACCAACTAGATGCATGCTAACCATCAACCTAGAAGAGGCTATCCTTAACCAGGTTATTGCATAACCTTATTTCCCAAACAAGGATGACTGCACTTCAGCTATCTATTTTTTTCTTAAATTGTTATGGTATCCATGACACTATATTATTACATATACTTTTTTAGGAGGTTTCCTATTATTTTCCTTTGTGGAGTATTTTTATGGTATCTCAATTTATTCTTTTTTTTCATTATTTAGTGTGTGAATAGATGTTGTCTAGACTGTCTGTACACCATGTGCATGTCTGTCAACTGCACAGTCCAGTAGAGGGCATCAGATACCTTAGAATTGAATTTACTGATGCTGTGAGCCATGATGTGGTTGCTGAGACTCAAACCTGGTTCCTCTAGAAGACTAGCCAGTGCTCTTAACTGTTTTGCTACTTTTCTAGTCCTAGTCATCTCTTCAATTTTAACATTTTCAAGTTATGTATTCTTGTACCTCTTTTTACATTATCAACAAAATTAGAAGTTATTTTTTACTCTTGTTGCTTGAATTACAAATATAACATAAAAATGGACTATCTTATTATTTACCTCTCTCTTCCATGATTTTATATATATATATATATATATATATATATGAGTATAAACAATTTACATAGCCATTTCCAATTCAGCATTACATGAATTTATTGTTTTCTCTTAGCCTACAGACATTTTTGCGTAATATGAAGTTCCTGGCTCAGACTAGCCCCAAGATCTGAATGCACTTTCAGCTATTACTCTGTATAGTCTTGAGGTCTGAACCAGCAGTCCCAAAGTACCAAAGAAGCACATAGAGGGCTTATATTAATTTCACACTGTTCAACATACGGCATATTGCTAGCTATCTCTTACTCTTAAACTAACCCATAATTCTTATCTTTCTCAGCAACATTTCAACTTCTTTCCTCTGTGTCATCTGGCATCTCACTGTTGTCTCTCTGGCATCTCTCTGACATCTCTGCTCTGCTCTTTCTGTTCCCAGAGTTTTCTTATCCTCTTAGTCCTGCCCACGGTTCTGTCTGCTTTTGGCCAATCCATGTTTTTCATTAAACAAGTAGCCAAAACAATTATTTATAATATAACAAAATATAGTTCCACTATATAACTCCCCTTTTTTACTTTTTAAAATAAGAACCCCAAATCTAACTTTCTTTGTATAATGTTTTTCACCATTGTCTATAAGAACTTGCAACCAATATTGTAAACAATGACAAGCATTCATAATCCATTTTTTGGAAATGCAGATGTATTTCTCTAAGCTACTTCCTGCTGAATGGAGGCACTGGAAATTCCATGGGGACCCAAATAAAAGTTAGGATTATGGACATTTCTTTAGTGGAATAGTCTTTAAGGCTGGGTCATCTCACACACTTTCTTTGAAGCCGTTTTGGATGCAGAGCTCAGAAGAAATAGCGACAGAGGTGCTCTGAAATGCTAAATCATCTGGGCAATTTATTTCCATTAGAGAATTTTAGTGGGGTGTTTCATGATGAAACGTTATTTTCTTTAATCAGGAATAAACCCACAGCCTCTTATTTTCTGTGGAAATAAAAATAAAATCTCTTCTCCAAAGTAGCATATATTTTGATTTTAGTTTTAAAGTTAACTCACTTGCAAAATATAAAGATAAGATCCCACAGCATTTATAATCAAATGACTTTTAGCAGATTTTACTACTTCATTTTCAGTCAAAAAAACTTAAAGACAAGACAATAACACAGCATCCAGATACTCTTTGTAATTTCTATCATTACATAGCTTATTATTTTTTAGTCAATTTATTTTTAAAGACTTTCTCTATTCTATTCCCTTTTTCATTTTTCTCCCAAGCCTATGTATATTTTTAAAATACTCTAAGCCTTTCAGAGATTTTTTTTAATCTGTCTCTACTGTATATCTCTTATCTTTTTCTGTTTCTGACCACACCTTTGCTTGGGTAGGGTAGCTGACTCCCCACAACTTCCTCTATTTCTTCCTGTTTCTGACCTTACCTTTAATCTGCCAGGGTGTGGTTAAAGAGTAAAGGCTTTACTAGGATGGCTGGCTGGCTGCACCTAGCTCCTAGTAGTCTAGCTTCACAGAATTTAGGATTTAAGCAGAACAGTAGGTAGGACTCAGAATTATCACTCTGGGGAATTTCAGGGTCCATGTAATCACCAAGTAAAACACTGCCATCTGCTGATCATGAACTCCATTTAAGTATTTGGCAACAGGGCCTCTTAAAAGACTCACAAGTGTTTTGCCTCTAACACTGAGTCAGGAAGCTTCTCTTAAAAAAAAAACTGTGCCTCTGCTTGCCTCCAGCAAACAGTGCTTTCCCATGAAAATGCTGCTGCTACTACAAAGCAGACTTTGACTATGTTCCATGTTTTCTATATACAGAAAGCTTCAAGAACTGGCCTCCTTTCAACTTAAGCTGTACTTCAAAAGCCCACCATTTTGTAGCTTAAGTCCACATGCCATTCCAGAGCTTCTCTACACCATGGCTCATGTAAGAGACACAGCTCAGAAGCTGCTTTTGGCTCCAATTCTGTGCTCTACAACTCTTTTTAATCTTTCTCTGACTTTATGTGTGTGGGTGTGTGGGATCCACATTGGGTACAATTTGTAATATGAAGTTTCTTACCCAGTCTAGCCCCAAGATCTGAACTCACCTGCAGCTTTTGCTTTGTATAGCCCTGAGGTCTGGACCAACAGTTCCAAAGTACCAAAGAAACACACAGAAGGCTTATATTAATTTTGTGCTGTTTGACCTATGGCTCAGGCATATTGCTAGCTAGCTCTTGCTTTTAAATTAACTCATGATTCTTATTTTTATTAGCAGCATTTCAACTTCTTTCTTCTGTCTGCTGTCACCTCATCTGGCATCTCACTGGTGTCTCTCTGGCACTTCTGATGTGCTCTTTCTGTTCCCAGAGTTTTCTTAGTCTGGTAGCCCCACCTAAACTTTCTGTCTGCCTTTGGCCAATCAACATTTTTATTAAATTATTAGGTAGGACAATTATTTATAATATATCAGAATATAGTCCCATTATATTTTTGCCTTCTGAGTTTCAAAAAGTACAGCTACCTGTTTCAGTACTTACTCAATTACTCAGATCTGTATGTAAGTTAACATTCTTATTTATTCCTTCAGTGCCCAAATTTGCTGAACCTACTTTTTAAAAATTTTCCATATTTGTCAATTTCTTACTTATTCCTAGAGTAATAATTAAGAATATCTTCAACTTTTATATCAATATTTTAGTAATATAATTGACTTTTCAAAAAATGCAATTTCTATATTTTACACAAATTTATTTTCTAGTGCAATTCTGATTAATTGCAGCATTGATTATAATACTGGTCTATTTGAAATCTTAAATTTTATTTTTAGAATTTTGAATAACTAAAATAACTTGCCTGGCTTTATTATTTTCAGCATCAACATTTCATTGCATATAGTACATACTATGAACATTCTTTAATGAGGAAAGCTAACCTGTGTGCTGCACCCTTCTCCTATGATGGAATTCTATACCCCATGCCAAAATTAACTGTGTTAACAGACTGTTACAAGAAAATAAAACCCAAAACTATGACCTTAATTAAGCTTTTCTTTTTTATGCTGATTGATTGTAGGTATTATAATTGTGGAACAATGAGTAATATGAGTGGGAACTTCACAGTTAATGTGACAAACAAGAAGTTACAAAAGCATGTATATAGGCATAATCAATGGAGAGCTATTACTATGACAACTGAAATACAAAGTGTTCTCTGTGTAATTAGTTTCTCCAATTCATTTATAATCTTGTGCAATTGAAATTGAGGAAAACTCTTAAGACAATTTGGAAACCATTTTTAATATTTTAAATATTATTTAGATAATATTTTAGATATCACATTATTATTTTTATTAAAATAATTTTTATACAATATATTCTGATTATAGTTGTCCCCTTGCTCAACTTCTACCAGATCCTGGGTACCTACCAGCCCACCCAAATTCACGTCCTTTCTTTATCTTTTTCATCTGAAAACAAATGGACTTTAAAAAATTGAAAACAAAGATAAGATAAAATTAAACAAACTTTATTCGGACAGAACAAAGGAATAGAAAAACAGAGTCAAAGGAAAAGGACAAATACATAGATGTACACACATTGGCAAATGCAGAAGATTCATAAAAACATTAGATTTGAAGCCATAATATACAAGAAAAAGATCTGTAGTGTTAAAAAAAATTAAATCCAGACTGAGCATTATGAGGCACAAAATCTTCCAAAAATACCAATATGTTTGTGTTAGACATCTACTACTAGGCAGGGCCCTAGCCTTCAGAGTGCTTTTTATATGAAGTGAGACTCTTTGGGGGAAATTTTTCATTTGCAAGTAGTTATCAATTAAAGTTATCTCCTGGGTTATGAATGAGGGCTTTTATCAATGTTCCCTCTCAGCACTGGGGCCCCAATAGGCTTAGATTTGTGGATGCTTTGTGCATGCTGCCAAAAATCTCTGTGAGTTCATATGGTCATCAATCCCACTGCTTTTAGAAAGCCTTGATTCCTTGCCATTCTCCATTCCTTCTGGCTCTTACAGTCTTTCTGCCCTCTCTTCCAGGGGTTTCCTTGAGCTGTGAGGGGAAGAAATAGATAAAGATATCCCATTTAAGATTGAGTGTTTCAAGGTCCATCACTCTACATCTTGTCCAGCGGTGTGTCTCTATATTTATTTCTATTTATTATAGAAGGACGATTCTTTGATGATGGCTGAGCAAGACCCTGATCTACAGATATTGTAGAATGTTGAGTCATTTTATAGCTATGTTTCTTTAGCAGAACAGAACTATCTAATTTTCTCCTAAGTTTCTAGTCTACTAGTCTCAGGTACTTGACCACCTGAGCCATGTGAGTATAGGTTCCATTTCATGCAGTGAGTCTTAAATCCAGTCAAATATTGGTTGGTTGCCCATTTGTGCCACTATTTTACTACAATGTTTTGCAGGCAGGTCATCATTGTGGATGTAAGGGTTTGTAGCTGGGTTTGTGTTATCTTTCCTAGTTGTTAATGTGCAAAGTACCTGTCAGTACTGATAGAGATAGAGACTCTAGGCAGGTACTAGCTCATGTTCTCAGTGTTCAATGAGTTGGGTAGGTTTGAGTGCATTGTCACTTGTGGAGAAAACTAATAGTCTTGGAAATAGCCTGGGTTGTTTGGAAATTCCCATATGGTCTCTGTCTAAAAACTAGGTCAGATGTAACACATTCCCAGAACTAAAGGCTTTATTTGGTGGAGAGATGTGTAATTGGGGATCTGACGCCCCCATTATTTGACAATTTTATTTAGATCACCTTCATATGTGTATATATTTTAGAAAACTTCTACTATATTAAATTTCCATATGAGTTGTCAAATGCTCCCTAGTTTAGTTGCTGCTTCCAATATTTCTTCCCTCATCATTCTCTTTCTTTTTGATACTCTGTTCCATCCAATTCCTCACCAATCCACTCATAATCATCTATTTTTCCTTCCTAGGGTGATCTAATCCCCCCAATCCCTTACACTGTTCCTAACATCTGTGTTTATATGGATTGTAGCTTGCTAATTTAGGACTTAACAGCTTATATCTACATATAAGTGTATACAATATTTGTCTTTTTGAGTAATTTAACCTTAACATACTGTTCAATTTGTCATTGTTAATTTTGAATGATAGTGTTTTATTGTCAGTTCATTGATTCACATGCATTTTGGATATATAGGTACATAGACCTATGTTGAGTAGGTGAATTGTAGAAAGAGTTGTTTTTGAGGTGGTTTCCCTAATTGATTCAACTTCAAATACCTCTTTTTTAATCAGATAGTCTTCTTTTGTTACATGGATGACGTTACTTAATATAATTATTTCCAATAAGCTACTTTGTTCAGATAGTATTATATAATTATATTTGAAACTTGCATAATGAGATATAAATAATATACATCTCTTCTAAGGATTCTAAATATTAAGAACATGTTTGCTCTTCTATCTTATCAAAGTTAAAATGTTAGAAATACTACTTTCTCATAGATTTTGAAATGGTAAGTATAATTTTGAATAATATTTCTGTAAATATTTTCTTTTGTATGAGTTCAAATATTTACTATTTCTTATTTTATCATATACTTTCTATGAAATTTTTGTCTAGAGTATGATATGACACTCATTTCCAGGGTTTTGCGATAAGGAAACTTCAATTTGAGTTGTGTGTTAAAGTTATAGTGTTAACTCTTCAGACCAGTACTTTCTAAAAACTTTGCCTAATTAACACTTTCCACTTTCTACCACAGCTGAAATTTATTCTTTAGAGAGATTTAATTATGTGTTCATTTTATTATTTTTATGTGTGTTTGTGTGTATGTGTGCACTTGAATGCACATATATGCTCATGTAACTGCATATGCATGTTCATTTCAAAGGAATGAAAGAATAAGTTTCAGACATCACTTCGCTCCTTCCATTATGATTTTCAGAGATTTAACTGGAGTTGTTTGCTTGTAGATAAACTGCTTTTATCCACAGAGCCACCTTATAAACCTTTACAACAACTTTTACTTCTATATGTTCATTATATCATTTCTTCTGAGAATATTGGCACCTTGACCATAGATTCTAGGTTTTTCCTCATCACTATCAAGAACTTAGCCTAGTAGTTATCATGAAGCAAAACATTAGTACATAAATGGACCAATGTATAAACTATAATAGACAATGATAGATGAATGAATAATTAGAGTTTTAATTGAAGTAAGTTCAGTAGAAAGCAAGAGCCTATATGAATGGCAAGACAATAATTAGAGGGCTGATATGGAATTACTTCTAATGAATTTGAAGCGACTGAATTAGGACAAACAAATGAGGTGAAAAAAATATTAACTCACAAATACAAATGGCCAACAAACATGGAAAAATAATGAGTTGAACCTCATTAGCAGTTAGTGGAGTATACATCAAAACTGCAATGAGATTTCACTTAACCTAATCAGAATGGAGTTTTTAAACAAACAAATGGAATAAAAGACTAATGAGGATGAAGACAAAGGAAACAGATATTAACTATTGATGTGAATATAAACTATGTAGAAACATAAAAATCAGACTGAAAGTATCTTGAAAACCAAACAAAACAACTACAAATGTATCTTTCAGATGAATTAGACTCAGCTCCTTGTCCTAAGTATTTAATAAAAAGATTAGAATTCTACATGTCATGGAGATAATTACACAACAATGTTTATTTTAATAATCCATAACAAATATTCATTATATCTAAGTTATAGAACTAACAAGCATGTTAAGTGAAAGTGGGTGGAATAGATATAAAATGTGGTATGAGTACTAGAGATATTCTTCAACGCTTAAAAACACAGATTACTATTCCTCCCAAAGGATTTGAATTCATTTCTCATATCCACATGTGTAAAAGGAAGTTTCTAGCCTTTCCAGACTAGCCCTGAAGTTTGGACCAGAGCTCTCAGCCCCACTGCCTCTTAACCCCAAATAATCACACAAAGGCTTGTATTAATTTCATACTGATTGGTCTATGGCTCAGTCATATAACTTGCTAACACTTTTTTTTAAAATTGATTTCCTTTTTTATTTTTATAGAATAAAGTCTTGTTTTTTTTATTTATGTATCCCCTTGTTCAAACTCCCTTCCCTCTCCCAAACCCTCCAATTCAGTCTCTCTTTTCCTATCCCCCTATCTTCTGCCAAAAAAGGGCAAGAAGTCCCAAGGTGGATTAGTTCTACAACCACTCCAGGCAATTCCAATATTTTCATCTTAACAGCAAGATTTGGCTAAGTGTTCCTCTGGAGGAAAAGAGCTCCAAGGTGCCAGTACAAGGTGCTTCAGATTCCCAGCTGTCCAGGGGTGGGGTTCACAGCCTGGGTGTTCTTTGCTTTTTGTTTAAAGTCCACTAATGTGTGAGTAAATCCTCTGCTTATTATTCTGGGTTTGTGATACCTCACTCAGGAAGATATTCTCCAAACCCATCCATTTGCCTGTGAAATTTAAGATATTTTTTTGTTACTGCTGAGTAGTACTCCATTGTGTAGATGTACCACAGTTTCTTAATCCATTCTTCAGTTGAGGAGCATCTAGGTTGTTTTAAGGTTTTTGCTATTACAAATAATGCTGCTATGAGCATAGTTGAGCTAATGATTTTGGGGTGTAAATGTGTATCTTTAAAGTATATGCCCAGTAGTGGTCTTGATGGATCTTTGGGGAGAATGATTCTCAGTTTTCTGAAAAACAGCCATACTGCATTCCAGAGTGGCTGAACAAGCTTACACTCCGAACAACAATGGAGGAGTGTTCTCCTTTCTTTGCACCCTCTCTAGCATAGGCTGACATCTGTGTCTTTTATCTTAGCCAATCTAACAGGTGTCAGGTGTTATCTCAAAGTTATTTTGATTTGCATTTCTCTGATGGCTAAAGATAAGAGCACTTTTCCATGTACTTTTCAGCCATTTGTAACTCTTCTGCTGAGAATTCCTTTCTTAGTTCTGAATCACATTTTTTAATTGTGTTATTTAGAACTTTGGGCACTAGTTTCTTAAATTCTCTATATATTTTAGAGATCAGTTCTCTGTCATTGTAGGGTTGGTGAAAATCTTTTCCTATTTTGTAGGCTGTTGTTTTGTCATACTGACTATGTCCTTAGCTTTACTGAAGCTTTTCAGTTTCAGGAGGTTCCACTTATTATTTTTTTTAGTGTCTGTGCTACTGGTGTTATATTTAGTAAGTGGTCATCTGTGCCAATGCATTGGAGGGTATTTCTCACTTTCTTTTCTATCAAGTTTAGTATGGCTGTGTTTATGTTGAGGTCTTTGATCCACTTGGATTTGAGTTTTATTCAGGGTGATAGGTTTGCAATTATTTGCCTTTTTCTACCCACTACCATAAAGTTATACCAACACCATTTCATGAAGATACTGATCTTTTTACATTGAATATTTTGGACCACTTTGTCAAAGATCAAGTTGATAGACATGTGGGTTAATGTCAGGTACTTCAATTTGATTTCATTGATCCACAAGTCTGTTTTTATGGCAGTGTCAGCTGTTTTCATTACTGTAGTGCATGTGGTTTCAGTGCAGAATTCTACCAGACATTCAAAGAAGAAATAATACCAATACTCCTCAAACTTTTCCATACAGTAGAAATTGAAAGAATATTACCAAACTCTTATGAGACCACAATAACCCTAATACCCAAACCAATCAAAGATAAAAAAAAGAAAGACCAATTTCCCTCATGAATATTTATGTGAAAATTCTCAACAAAATTCTGGCAAACTGAATCCAGCAACATATAAAAATAATCCACCATGACCAAGTAGGCTTTATCCCTGAAATGCAGGAATGGTTCAACATACAAAAAACTGTAAATGTCATCCATCATATAAACAAACTGAAAGAAAAAACACATGATCATATCTTTATATGCTGAAAAACCTTTGACAAAATTTAGCACTCTTTTATGATAAAAGTCCTGGAGAGTTCAGGAATACAGGGAAAATCTCTAAATATAATAAAGGCAAGTTATAAGAAGCCAACAGCCAAAATCAAACCAATTGGAGAAAATCTCAAAGCAATCCCACTAAAATCAGGAACTAGACAAGGCTGACTCCTCTCTCCTTATCTATTCAATATAGTTCTCAGAGTTTTATCTAAAGCAATATGAGAACAAAGGAAGATGGAGGGGATACAAATTGGAAAAGAAGAAGTGAAACTATCTCTATTTGCAGATGATATGATTGTATATATTAGTGACCCACAAAATTCTACCTGGGAACTTCTACAGCTGATAAACACCTTCAGCAATGTAGCAGGATACAAGATTATCTCAAAGAAATCAGTAGCCCTTCTATACACTAAATATAAAAGGGCTGAAATAAAAATAAGCTCTATCCACACTTTCTATCTGCTTTCTGGCCATTCAACATTTTATTAAAGAAGTAGGGGGAGGTAAATATTTACAATGTACCAGAATATAATCACAGCACACACATTAGCTTACGACACTCTGTAACTCTGTTTCTTGTGGATTCAAATTCTCTTCTTGCCTCTATAAGCTCCACCTATACACATGGTAAACACGTACTCATGCATGTAGGCAAAGCACTAAATATCAAATAGTAAAAAGCAGTATGTGATATGTATATATGTTTTATCTAAAGATGAATGTTTTCTCTCTTTTGTGCTTTCTAGAATTTATATAAACACATAAAATCATCAGCATATATATGTAGAAGTGAAACTAGAAGAAACAGCATAGGGTCTGTATGCTATATGCAGATAAACGGCATTAAAATGGAGAATGCATACAGCTGTCATAAGATGTAGCAATCCAACATAAGTGTTTATCTCCATAGGCCACCTGAATATTCTCAGCTTCCAAGAAAGCCAGTTGAGGTGATCCAGCTTCAAGACCCCATGAGATCAACGTCCTTTGACAGCAGGAAGTAGTAAGAGAAAGAAAGCTATGTCCAATTTCCCCAAAATATTACTTATTAATGTTTGTTTTCACTATAAATGGTTAATGGTCATAGTCAAACTTAAAAAAAGGGGGTGAAGGAAGATATGATATGGGAATGATTAGAAAAGATAAGTGGATTTTAGTTTATCGATTTAAATTTAAGGTCAATTTTGTTATGCTGTATGTATTTTTCTACTCTTGGTTAAGGTATGATGCTGATGTAACTCATTTAAAATTGTAATGTGTAATTGACAAATCCAGATTAATAGTCATGATAACCAAACTTATGGTCATATTAGTTAGGTTTTTATAGATATACAAAGATATATTTCAATTAGATAGGTAGTCTTCAAGCACTTCTAAGACATGCAGAATATGGCATTTAAAATATTTTAAGAACTTAGACTTTTCTGGACAGTGAGACAGGTCTGCTCCTGGCAGCACCAATGTATTTCAGGAAAATGATGAGCACTGAAGAAACTTCATGTGGAATTTACTTTGTGGCAACAGTTAGCCACTGGACAAGAAACTGTTCTGGTATTGACTACTTGATAGTATGCTGTATAAACTAGACATGCAGGTTTCATAGGAAAGTGGCCTCTGAACATTGGCAGAACAAGCCGAGATGGTCCTTCAGGTTCCTGCTTTGCAGAAAACATTGCCAGGCATTCTTCAGGACACAAGGAGAAGCAATTGATGGACTGTGTCAGATTTCCTGCATCACTGAAAGGTATGCCAGAGACTTTGGGCCATATAGGCTAAAGATGGTGCCCCAACATTACAAAGGAACTTTGGTTACTATCCAGGCAGACAGGTGTCATCTCTGTCATTTTCTAGACTTTGGAAGTTGCTTGCACTTCCTGTTTATTTTGATAATAATATATCCTTCTGTGGTCTTTGATGTGGTTGAAGGTTTAATAATTGTAGGTATAGTTCTTTTTAGCTTAAAAGGTATATTAGATATGAAACTTTAGACTCACAATGAGAAGGTAGATCATGGAATATTCTCTTTACTTTGTGAATACAAATAGACTGGATATTGTGACTGTAATTCTGCTTGAGAATTGTTCTGTTGTAATTTTGCTATGTGGAAATTGAAACTTTCCTTTTTAATTAGTCAGAAAAGAGGAGATGTGGTGGAAATGCTCTCTGTATGCTGTAAATAAAGGACTGTTTTGGCCTATGCACAGCACTGTAGAAGTGGGTGGAGAATCAGAGGCAGACAGGTAGGAGAAGGGTGGAGTTAGTCAGTCTCCATTGGACCCTCAAGAGGAACAGACATGTAAGAAGTACAGGTGAGCCACATGGTGGGAATATTAATGGAAATGGGTTGAATTAAGATGAAAGAGCTAGCTAGTAATGTGCTTAAGATTTGGGCCAAACAGTATAAAGCATAGAAGTGTCTGATTCATTTCTTTGGGGGATAAAAGCCGCCGCGGACCAGGTTACAGTCCTCAGGGCCCAAACGGGTTGGCAAAATATTTTACAACAATTATGTTCTAGAGCCCTTATATATTTTATAGTCAATACATTTGATGATATACAATATAATTAAAATGTTTGAAAGATTATTTCTTAAGTGGTTTCATCATAATTAAAATGGTATTTGTGAGGTAATTTGTACTTGAATTAAATTGAATATAGTAATATACTGAAAGCACTGTACACATTGTATGCATATAATGTTTGTTTGTCCATTATACCTCAATAGTTCCTGAAAACTAAAATAGAAAGTGTATGTTTCTATTACTATTCCAGGAAGTCTATAATTTTAGTGAACTGTTACATCACTAGAATGATGAATACAAAAACAGAAACCATCCTTCTGCTGCATACAAGAAACATACCCCAACTTTAAAGACAAACACAGGCTCAGAGTAAAGGGTTGGGAAAAGATTTTCCAATTAAATGGCCCTAAGAAACAAGCTGGTATAGCCATTCTAATATCTAACAAAATAGACTTTAAACTAAAATCAACAAAAACAGATGAGGAAAGTCACTACTTATTCATTTCATGAAAAATCCACCAAGACAAATTTCAAACCTGAATATCTATGCCCCTAACACAAGGGTAGTTACATGCATAAAAGAAACACTACTAAACTTAAACCCCATATCAAACCTGACACTCTAATAGGGGAAGGCTTCAATACCCCACTTTCACCCTTGAATAGGTCAACCAGACAGACACTCAAGGAAGAAATAAGGGACATACCAGAAGTTATGACCCAAATTGCGTTAAAATTCTAAAGAAAGAAATTGAAGAGGATATAAGAAAATGGAAAGATCTCCAATGTTCCTGCATAGGTAGGATCAATATAGTGAAAATAGGAATCTTACCAAAAGCAATCTACAAATTCAATGCAATTCCCATCAAAATCCCTATACAATTTTTTACAGACCATGAAAGAACAATACTCAATTTCATTAGGAATAACAGGAAAGCCAGGACTGCCAAAACAATTTTGCTCAACAAAAGAACCTCAGGAGGCATCACTATCCCCAACTTCAAGTTATATTATAGAGCTACAGTAATAAAAACAGCTGGATACTAACATAAAAATAGACTTATGTGTGAATGGAATCTGATTTAAGACACCAACATTCACTCACATACCTATGAACAAATGATTTTTGAAAAGAGGTAAAAAATATTCAATAAAAGATAGTATTTTCAACAAATGTTGTTGGCATAACTGGATGGTAGTGGGTAGAAAAATGCAAATAAGTCCAAACCTATCACCTTGCCAAAACTCAAATTTAAGAGAACCAAAAACCTCAACATAAACCCAGCCACACTGAACTTGATAGAGAAGAAATTTGGAAACACTCCCCAACACATTGGTACAGGTGACCACTTCCTAAATATAATACAAGTAGCACAAAGACTAAGAACAAAAATCAATAAGTAGAACTTCCTAAAACTGAGAAGCTTCTGTAAGGCCAAGGACATCGTCAATAAGTCAAAATCACAGCCTACAGAATGGGGAAAGATTTTCACCAGCCCTACAAGTGACAGAGGACTGATCTCTAAAATATTTAGAGAACTCAAGAAACTAGAGCCCCAAACCCTTAATAACCCAATTAAAAATGTGATTCAGAACTAAAAAGGGAATTCTCAGTAGAAGAATTACAAATGGCTGAAAGACACATGGAAAGGTACACAACATCTTTAGTCATCAGAGAAATACAAATCCAACAACTTTGAGATATCACCTTATACCTGTCAGAATGGCTAAGATTAAAGGCACAAATGACAGCCTATGCTGGAGAGGTTGCAGAGCAAGGATAACACTTCTCCATTGTTGGTGAGAGTGTAAGCTTGTTCAACCACTGCAGAATACAGTATGGTAGCTTCTCAGAAAACTGGAATCAATCTCCCCAAGGATCCAGCAATACCACTAATGAGCATATAACCTAGAGATGCACAGTCACTCCCCAAATGTATTAACTAAACTATGTTCATAGCACCATTATTCATAATAGCAAGAACCTGGAAACAGCCTAGATGTCCCTCAACTGAGGAATGGCTTAATAAACTGTACATCTACATGATGGAGTACTACTCAGCAGTCAGAAAAAGATGATATCCTAATATTTGCAGGCAAATGGATGTATTTGGAGAATATCCTCTTGAGCAAGGGAACACAAACCCAGAAGGATAAGCAGGGAATGTACTCACACATTAGTGAACTTTAAACAATAGGCAAAACACACTCAAACTGCTGACTACAACCATTTAATAGCTTGGGATCTGAAGCACCTTGGAGTGGCACTTTGGAACCCATTCCCTCCAAAGGAATATCTGGCCCAGTCTTGATGTTGGGATGAGAAAAGCAGATCTTCCTGGAGTAGATGCTGAACTAAGCCATCTTGGGAGCTTGGTACCTTCTGCCCTTGCTGGGGAGGAGATGGGGAGAAGAGAGAGTGTGACTGGGAGGAATGGGAGGGTTGTGGGGGGAAAGTGAGTTTGAACAAGGGGATACATGGATAAAAAAATTAGACTTTATTCTAAAGTAAAACACACACACACACACACACACACACACACACACACACACACAGATGACAGCCTATACTGAAGAGGATACAGAGCACAGGGAACACTTTGTTCATGGGAATGTAAACTTCTTCAGCCTCTATGGAATGGGTGGTTTTTCAGAAGACTGGGAATTAATCTCCCCAAGGATCCAGCAATACCACTTTTGGGCATATACCCTGAGGATGCACATTTGCACCCCAAAAGCATTAGCTCAATATGTTCATAGCACCATTATTTCTGATAGCAAAATCTTGGAAACAACCTAGATTCCCCTTAACTTAGGAATGGATTATCAAACTGTGGTAGATTTACACAATAGAGTACTACTCAGCAGTAAGAAAAAAATATCGCAAAATTTGCAGGCAAATGGATGGATTTGGAAAATATCCTCCTGAGCAAGATACCACAAACCCAGAAAGAGAAGCAGGGAATGTACTAACTTATTAGTGGACTTGGAAAAAAAAAAGATGTCATTGTATCCAAGAGCGCAAAGCTACAACATAGCATTGATGGCCTCTTGCAGGGATATGAGTGAGGACAGACTTGTTTTCTTTAAAGGTCTGGCCACAGGGAGTTTCAGTATGTTCCACTAAGTAAATGGGCAGTATGAATGGGCATTTTGTATATGGGGAGATCAAAAGAGTGTGTATGAATCTGAGAGAACTGATAACTAAGTTTAATGTGGTGCATGATGTAAAATCACCAAGTAATACTGGTTCCGGGACCGGGTGCTGTATGCAGAGTGTGTCACAGTGCACTCTGTAGCAGGCAGAGACAAACTCAGCCTACCACGGTACCCCAGCTGCTGCTGAGGGAATTTGCACAGCTACCCACCTCCAACTGAGTGAACAGATAAGGACTGGGGACCTTGAAGGACAGACTCAGAACCTGCCCAGAGGTTAGGAAGGATCAGCAGGCCCCAGTGCCTGTATCCCTGCCAGGTAGAGTTGAGTTCCCGTCGGTTCTGGTTCCAGTTCTGGGACTGGGTGGTGTCTACAGAGCGTGTACCAATGCACTCTGTAGCAGGCAGAGATAAACTCTGACTGCCACAGTCCCCCAAGCTGCTGCTGAGGGAGATTGCATGGCTGCCACCCTACCTCCAATTGGTCAAACAGAGAAAGATTGAACACTTGAAATTCAATCCCCTGCAAAGTGCAGAAGTAGTGATTGAGCAGAACATTTCCTCAGAGTTTACAGGAGGCACAGAAGCCTGAGTGCCACAACTGACCAGGAACAACCTAATCAGGAACCACTAAAGCCATGGGCAGACACCAGTGCAAAAACTTACATAATAACATAAAGAACAACAAGGTAACTACAGAAGAAAGTGGTGAACCTACAAATACAAGACCTGAACTGAGCAATAAAGAGGAAACAGAAGGAAACAACACCAAAAATTCCTTTTTGATGATCATTGAATCTCTCAAAGAAGATATAAAAATAGCCTTGAAGAAAATACAAACAAAAAATTGGAATAGATGAACAAATCTATGAAAGAATCATGCCAGGAAATAAAATCTTAAATAGAAGCAATAAAAAAGGCACAAAATGAGGCAAAGATGGAAATAGAAAATCTGAAGAAAAAAGCTGGAACCACAGATACAAGCATAACAAACAGAGATCAAGAGATGGAAGATAGAATCTCTGAAATGGAAGACTCAGTAGCTCAAATAGATATATCAGTCAAAAAATAGTAAAACTAAAAAAGCCATAACTCAAAATGTTCAGGAAATCTGGGACACCATGAAAAGACCTAATTTGAGAATAATAGGAATAGAAGAAGGAGAAGAATACCAGCTCAAAGGCACAGAAAATGTTTGCAATAAATCATAGAAGAAAACTTCCCTAACCTGAAGAAGGAAATGCCTATAAAGATACAAGAAGCTTACAGAACACCAAATAGATATGACTCGCAATAAAAGTCAGCACGCCACATTATAATCAAGACACAAAACATACAGAACAAAGAAAAAATTTAAGAGCTGCAAAAGAAAAGGGCCAACTCACATATAAAGGCAGACCCATCAGAATAACGCCTGACTATTCAATGGAAATGATGAAAGCTAGAAGGGCTTGGTCAGAAGTTATACAGACGCTAAAAGAGCATGGCTGGCAAATTAGAATACTATACCCTGCAAAATTATCAATCACCATAGATGGAGTAAACAAGATATTTCAGGACAAAGTCAGACTGAAAGAATATCTATCTACCAATCCAGCACTACAGAGAGTATTAGAGGGAAAACTACAACCTAAGGAGCCTAGATACACCCAAGAAATCACAATCAATAATTCCAAGAAGAATACTCCAGAGAAAGGAAATACAAACAAGTTATCACCAAAAATGGCAGGAGATATCAATCAAGGGTCACTAATTTCCCTTAATATCAATGGACTCAACTGTCCTATAAAACATCACACACTAACAAGATGGATACAACAACAGAAGCCATCCTTCTGTTGCCTACAAGAAACACACCTCAACTGCAAGGACAGAGACAGGCTTAGAATAAAGAGTTGGGAAAAGATTTTCCAGTCAAGTGGTCCTAGGAAACAAGCGGGGGTTGCAATCTTAATATCTAACAAAGTAGACTATAAGCTAAAAGCAATAAAAAGGGACCAAGATGGTCACTACTTATTCATCACAGGAAAAAATTGGTCAAGAGGAGATTTCAATCTTGAATATTTATGTTGCTAATATAAGGGCACTACTTATGTAAAGGAAACACTGCTAAAGCTAGAATCATACATCAATTCTTACACTCTAACAGTGGGAGACTTCAATACCCCACTTTCAACCCTGGATAGATCAACCGAACAGAGACTCAACAGAGAAATAAGGAGTCTAAAAGAGGTTATGATGCAAATGTATTTAATAGATATCTACAAAATCTTCCACTGAAACACAAAGGAATATACATATTTCTCAGCTCCTCATGGACATTTCTCCAAAATTGACCACATAATTGGTCATAAAGCAAATATCAACAGATATAAAAAAAATGGAAATAATTCCTTGTAACATATTGGACCACCAGGGCCTAAAATTAGAGTTCAACCACATCAAAACCCAAAGAAAGCCTACCAACTCATGGAAACTCAGCATCACTCAGCTGAACCATCTCTGGGTCAAGGAAGAAATTAAGAAAGAAATCAAAGTCTTCTTAGAATTTAATGAAAATGAATCCACAATGTTTCCAAACTTGTGGGACACAATGAAAGCAGTCTTAAGAGGAAAATTCATAGCACTAGATGCCTATATGAAAAACCTAGAGAAATTCCACAATAGAGACCTAACAGCTCAGCTGAAAGCCTTAGAACAATTAGAAGTAAACTCACCTAGAAGGAGTAGACAGCAGGAAATAATCAAACTTAGAGCTAAAGTCAATACAATTGAAACAAAAAGAAGAATACAAAGAAGCAATGAATCTAAGAGTTGGTTCTTTTAGAAAGTTAACAAGATAGATAAGCCCTTAGCCAAACTAATCAAAAAACAGAGAGAGAGTGTTCAAATCAACAAAATCAGAAATGAATAGGGGGACATAATGACAGACCCCCAGGAAATACAGAGAATTATCAGATCATATTTTGAAAATCTGTATTCCACAAAAATGGAAAACCTGGAAGAAATTGACAGCTTTCTGGACATGTACCATCTACCAAAATTAAATGAAGATCAGCTTAATTACCTAAGCAGGCCTATAACCCTTAAGGAAATTGAAGCTGTCATTAAAAATCTCCCCCAAAATACAAGCCCTGGTCCAGATGGTTTTACTGCTGAATTCTACCAGACATTCAAAGAAGAATTACTACCTTTACTCCGCAAAGTATTTCACACAGTAGAAACTGAAGGAATATTGCCAAATTCCTTTTATGAGGCCACAATTATTCTAATACCCAAGCCACTCAAGGCACAACAAAGAGGGAGAATTACAGAACAATTTCCCTCATGCGTATTGATGTAAAAATTCTCAACAAAATTTTGGCATACCATATACAACAATGTATAAAAGATATCATCCACCATGACCAAGTAGGCTTCATCCCAGAAATGCAGGGCTGGTTTAGCATACGAAAAACTGTAAATGTTATCCATCTTATAAACAACTAAAGGAACAAAACCACGTGATCATATCCTTAGATACTGAAAAAGCCTTTGACAAAATCCAACAATCCTTTATAATTAAAGCACTGGAGAGATCAGGAAAACAGGAAGAATACCTAAATATAATAAAGGCGATTTACAAGAAACTGACAGCCAGTATAAAACTTAATGGAGAAAAACTCAAAGCAATCCCACTAAATACCGGAACTAGACAAGGATGTCCTCTCTACCCTTATCTATTTAATATAGTTCTCGAAGTTTTAGCTAAAGCAATAAGGGAACAAAAAGAGATTAAGTGGTTACAAATTAGAAAAGAAGAAGTGAAACTATCTCTATTTGCAGATGATAGGATTGTATATATAAGTGACCCACAAAATTCTTCCAAGGAACTGCTACAGCTGATAAACACCTTCAGCAATGTAGCAGGATACAAGACTAACTTAGAGAAATCAGTAGCCCTTCTATACACTAAAGATAGTAGAGCTGAAAAAGAAATAAAGGAAACATTTACCATTCATAATAGCTGCAAATGGTATTAAATACCTTGGAGTAACTATAACCAAAGAAGTAACAGACCTATTTGACAAAAATTTTAAATTTAAATCATTTAAAATTTTTGTATGTTAAACATTTACAGTTTTTCGTATGATTTAAAAAATTTAAATCACTTTAAATTTTAAATCAGAAAGAAATTTAAGAGGATATCAGAAAATGGAAAGCTCTCCCATGTTCCTGGATTGGTAGGATCAACATAGTAAAAATGACAATTCTACCAAAGGCAATCTAGAGATTCAATGCACTGCCCACCAAAATCCCAACATTATATTTTTTGGACCTTGAAAGAAAAATATTAAATTTCATTTGGAATAACAGGAAAGCCAGAATTGCCAAAACAATTTTACTCAACAAAAGAACCTCAGGAGGTATCACCATCCCTGATTTCAAGTTATACTATAGAGCTACAGTAATAAAAACAACCTGGTACTGGCATAAAAACAGACTTGTGGATCAATGGAATCAAATTGATGATCTAGACATTAACCCAAAATCCTATGAACACCTGATCTTTGACAAACAGGCCCAAAACATTCAATGGAAAAAAGATAGTATATTTAACAAATGGTGTTGGCATAACTTGATGGAAGTGTGTAGAAAAATGCAAATAGATCCAAGCCTGTCACCCTGCACAAAACTCAAATCCAAGTGGATCAAAGACCTCAACATAAACCCAGCCACTTTGAACTTGATAGAAAAGAAAGTGGGAAATGCCCTTATTCGAATTGGCATAGGTGCCCACTTCCTAAATATAACACCAGTGGCACAGACCCTAAGACCAACAATCAATAAGTGGTATCTCCTGAAGCTTGGAAGCTTCTGTAAAGCCAAGAACACTGTCAATAGGACAAAATGACAGCCTACAGTATGGGAAAAGATTTTCTCCAACCCTACAATTGATAGAGGACTGATCTCTAAGATATATAAAGAGCTCAAGAATCTAGAGCCCAAAACCTTGAATAACCCAATCAAAAAATGGGATTCAGATCTAAAAGGGGAATTCTCAGCAGAAGAATTACGAATGACTGAAAGGCACCTCAAAAAGTGCTCATCATCTGTAGCCATCAGAGAAATGAAAATCAAAACAACTTTGTGATATCACCTAACACCTGTTAGATTGGCTAAGATAAAAGACACAGATGACAGCCTATGTTGGAGAGGATTCGGATCAAAGGGAACACTCCTCCATTGTTGGTGGGAGTGTAAGCTTGTTCAGCCACTTTGGAATGCAATATGGCGGTTTCTCAGAAAATTGAGAATCAATTTCCCCAAGGACCCAGCAATACCACTTCTGAGTGTATACCCTAAAGAGGCACATTCACACTCCAAAGGTATTAGGTCAACTATGTTCATAGCAGCATTATTTGTAATAGCAAGAACCTGGAAACAACCTAGATGTCCCTCAACTGAAGAATGGATTAACAAAATGTGGTACATCTACAGAATGGTATACTACTCAGCAGTAAAAAAAAATGATATCCTAAAATTTGCAGACAAATGGATTGATTTTGAGAATATCCTCCTGAGTGAGGTATCACAAACTCAGAAAGACAAGCAGGGGTTTACTCACTGGTTAGTGGTCTCTAATCAAACAGACAAGAAAAAAGCAAAGCATGCCTAAGCTGCAAACCACAGCCACTAAACAGCTTGGGATCAGAAACACCCTGGACTGGCCCTTGGATCCCACTCCACCTATAGGAACACCTGACTCACTCTTAAGTGAGGGGGGACAAAACTAGATTTGCCAGGAGTGGAGACTGAACTAAGCATTATTGTGTCAGTGGGACCATGGGACTGTCTGCTGTTTGCCCAGGGAGGGGATGGGGAGTTGTGGAGAAGAAAAAATGACCTGATGTGGCAGGAGGGAGAAGAGACCTTGAATAAGGATATACAGGGTTAGAAAAAAAAAATTCAGAGGGAAAGCTGAACACAAAGTAATCTTGTGTGTAGCAAACTTATTTGCATTATCACTCTTGATAAGTCATGCTTATGATTTTTATTTTATTTATTGTTCTTGTCAACTGATCAGCATTTTAAATTTATTTTGCTGTTTTTCTTGATAAATACAAAATAAATATAGAAAAAAATCACCAGGTAATAAATATATAAATAAAAAATAAGTCTAAAAAACAGAAAAGGAAACATTATGATTAATGTCGGGGTTTCACTGGCTTTGTAACTTTTAAAGGCTTGAGTTATTTTTTATGGAATAATATGATATGTATTTGTCATAGTTCTTGAAGCTATAGTTAAATTCGGTAGTAAGCTTATATTTTCTTATGTTTGTTTTTGTTATTACTGTTTTCTATTTTTAGTATGGAATATTTTATTAATATTTCAAGTATTTTAAGTTTATAAAGTATGCATTTGTTAAAATCATTCATTCAATTTAAGTTTAATTTTGCTATCTAAAAACTCTCCAGTATTGTTTCAGAATCTTCAATTTATTGAAACAAATTTATATGTATGTCCTTATGATTTGGGGGAATTTCATTCATATCTGTTATAATGTTTGTGTTTCAATTTCTAGTTTTATTGAAGTAGGTCTTCCTTTTTATGTTTAATTTGGTTATGAATTTGCCATTTGTGTTAATCCTTTAAAAATAATTAAAAATAAATAAAAAAGAAAAAGAAAAAACTTAATAAGAAAAAAATCTGGCATATGTATGTATTTTATTTTATAGAATTTGGACAATGAAGGCATGTACATCATATAATAGATATGTTTTCAGGATTTCAATGGGTAACTGCTTTGAGTTCAGAATAGTATGATTCTATAATCACACACTTGCTAGAAGTTGTGGCTATCATGGGAATACCTGTAGAGATTAAGGCAGACATTGTTCCGGCATATGTCTCTAGTAAAATGAAACAATATTTTGCTTATTATAATATAAAACATATTATGGAAATACTACATAATCCTACAGAGCAAGCAGTCATAGAGAGATTAAATCAAATTCTAAAGTGGATGCTAAATAAACAGAAAGAAATAACAAAGACCCCCTAGAAATAGACTACATAATGCTTTGTTAACTATGGAATTTCTCAATACTAATGAGATAGGAAAAACAGCTGCTGAAAGGCATCAGCCTATACAAAACATTGGTGAGTTAAATCAACCTGTACATTTCAAAGACGTACTGACTTCAGAATAAAAGCCAGGCTATGTGCTATGTTGGGGACAGGTTTTTGCTTTTATTTCCACAGGTGAAGAAAGTTATGGGTACCAGCAAAATTACTAAAGATTCAATTTGAACCAGAGGAAAAAAATAAAAAAATAAAAAACTTTGATATGATATTGTATCAAATAAGTTATGAGCAAATAAATATATTGTTTGAACAACATTTAAAAGAAAAGTGAGAAACCTAAGGTTTCCCTTGATAAGCATACTTGCAAATTTGTTTTGATAGTATCTAACACTAGAGACATGAATCACCCAGTTCTGCTTTCATATGCAATTTGATTATGAAATATGAAGTACAGACTCATATTTTTATCATTTGATAGAACTATGATGAGGCTTTTATATGTTGTGTAAATTGACCGATGTGAACATGTAGTAAGAAACAAATCTCAGATGCATCCTCTGGTTTCTCTAACTGCCAAGCTTATCTCTTAACTTTTTCTATATTTCCACACTTCCTATAAACTAAGCATTGTACTAGGTACCATGTTCCACCATCTTATTTAATGATCATAAATGTCCTATGATGCTAGTTCTATTCTTAGTCAATTTTTTTTCTTCTTTATTTATTTTGTATTTATAAAAAAAGCAGTAAAATGAATTTAAAATGCTGAAAAGTTAACAATAGCTATAAAGAAGATAAAAATCATAAGCATGACTTATCAAGGGTGATAATGCAAATAAGATTGCTACACATATATTTACTTTGTGTTCAGCTTTCCCTCTGAATTTTTTTTCCATCCCTGTATATCCTTATTCAAGGTCCCTTCCCCCTCCCACCACATCAGGTCATTTTTTTTCTTCTCTTAGTCAATTTTTGCAGTTGATAGAACTGCAGCTCCAAAAATTTAATTTGCCATTTCATGTGTTCAGGAAATTAGTTGAGAGTCAAAATTCTCACACAATTGTATCTGATTATGAAGCACATGTTCCTTTTACTTAGTAATTCATTCACATTTAATGCTTGGGCTATCAATGTTAATCAAGTGAGCATTTACTTTTATGGTACAATTGAAAAGGATTTGAAGAATCATCTCCGTTGCTAACTTGTCACAAGATTAGGAATACCCCAAATTAAAAGTACTACATAAAAGCTAGCTCAAGGATTTTTGTGTTGTTTACATTTTGTTTATTAGTAATAATATTTAATTTAAAATGTTTTGATTAAAAGCCTCAATAAGCTAGAAGTAGAGCCTCACCCCTACATTCTCAGTACTTGGGAGGTTGATGTAGAAGGACAGGACATTTCAGGTTATCCTGGGATATGCAACTAATTGTAAGCCAATTTCAGTGATATTGCAAGACCATATGTCTAGCAAAACATAATAAAAATTAGGCATTATGATTACTTTTTAGTGTAGTAGAGGCTATTATACCAGTCTTCCCCTCTGGAATAAAAGGGTGATTTTTTGACTAATATAATAACGAAAATGCTTTACTCAAGAGGTATCTAATATCAATTATGTTGATAGACAAAGCATATAAAGGTTTTTGTCCCATATTGACTTATAGGGAAATTATATTATTTTCTTTTATACTTCTTTATCTCTGAGAATCTGATGTGTAAAGGAAAACACAAACTTGGACTACAGAAGATAAAAGGTCATGAGAGAAAGTACCTAGGAAAGTTCAATTGATGGACACAAAGTACATGTCAATTATGCATTATAAAATTGATAATGTTTATGATATAATGTCATGGTTCATAACTTTTTGAAACTCAGATATAATAGGGTTATTTATGAAAGACACAGATGCAAGAGATTTTATTTTTTAAGGATATATATATTTGGAATATAATGCTGTTGTGTGGCTCCCCTTGGTAGACATAAAGATTTCCTTCATGTAGGGCATCAGCAAAATGTCAAAGAAATAATTCTACCAAAGTCTATTTTGGTGAATCAGTGAATTTACTAGGATTGTATGAAGGAATATGAGTGGAGAAATATTTACAGAATCACGAATGACTCAAAGGCAAGTGCATTATTACCAAAAGGCTTACCCTAGCATAGATGTAAACTCATGAAATCTGCCTCCCTAGCGATTCTGGAATGATTCCAGGAACTTCAGTTAGCCATAGAATCTTCTTTCTGTAGCAGGTATTACTCCTTCTCTAACCATGGTGAGGATCCTTAGAAATCTTGCAAGTTTTATTTTTGTTCTTCAAATTTAATGTCTTTTTACTTTATTAACCTTGTAAGTTTTATTTACTACACAAATCTCAACAAGTCACCCAATAATGTGGAATGTTTCAATTGGGAGAAAAGAGCTAAAGACCAAATGAGATAATTCATGTGCACAATACATACCCACTTATTTCTCAGGCTAATTACTATATTACTGATTGACTTTATTATTACTATATACAAGTTTTTCTCTTCTAGTTTTTCATAATCTTTTTCTCCCTCATATATGTGTACATTAATATTTATATGAATGCTAATAAGTGTATGTAATACATTATAGTGAACTAAAATTATGTCTTTTGTGCCTTTATTTTTCTTATTGCATTTTTGTCCTTTAACTATGTACCTCAGTTTCTTTATCATCAAGACAGAAAGCCTATTATTTCGACTTAAAATTCATATAATGTAGCAAGGAAGAAATATACAACTGGTCCCTCAGAGTGCTGTTGCAGCAGCTGAAGGCATGGTGATATAGTACAAGCAAAAGCCAGCTGTTCAGCCGAACATGGTGATATTCCTTTCCCCCAAATTCTGCCTTTCTTCTTTAGGCTTGAGAGGCTTATTCATTTAAGAAAAGGTCAGGAAATAAAGCGTCAAAATTCTGGTCAGCCAAGTCCAATTAACTTTCGAGAAGCAGATGTCCCATTCCTCATTATGCTGAACAGTCATTGGAGTTGTCTAAGTGGAGGGCATGCACATGTACTTGACAGGATTCTCTGAGGCAATTTGGGCTTGCAATTGAAAGATAAGGGCAGCAGAAACAATTTGAATTAATTTTAGCTATGGGGAATGAAGGGATCTACATAAACCAGAAGAAGGAACTCCATTATTCCAAGAGGAGGCAGATACAGTATGATAGCCTAAGCTATTGACATTTTATTTAGAATAAATTTATGCATTATAAGACGTGAACCAAGTCATGGACAATAAAAGAAATGGAGCTTCATTACTAGAGAGAAGTATTTAATGATAGAAATAAAGACAGGAACCAGGTTTGCTTTTTGTTGCTTGAGAATTTCATAAATAAATATAAAGTATTTTTATCAATGCTCCATTTACTCCCTTTCAGTGTTTCCATTGACTCCTATCTTCTTTCCAACACTAGTTTATTCTTCTGAAAAATATCTGAATTCACATAATGCTAATAATATGTGCATTGGTGTAACATCATCTACTAGGGCATGAGCAGCCTCTTAGGAGCTGCATCCCTGAGTAATACAGACATTCCCTCTTCCAGAAGCCACCACATCCCCCATGGCTATCTTGGTAGTATGTTGCTCTTGTGTATATAGTCACAGATAACCATGAGTCTATGTGCACAACTGGCCTATTTTATCCAGAAAAAAAAACCCGTTTCTTTGCAGTTAGAAGTGGGTTTCCTGACTGGGATTGCTGATAGTAAATTTGCTTTATTTAGAAAATAATAATAATAATGACTTAGAAATTAGGATTCCTTAGTCTTTGCCCTGAATTTTCTCATAACTAGCTATATCTTCTTCAATAAATATTCCCATGATTACTCTACAATACAAATGTTTTGAAGAAATAGTATCCAAAGTCTCTTGTACAATTATTATTTTAAGTTTCTCTCTGAATCAAAGTGATTTTGAATGAATATTATTTAGAATTTTACAGCCATAGCTACTAGAACACAAGATGTGTATGTATGTGTGTGTGTGTGTGTGTGTGTGTGTATGGAGAGAAACAGAGAGAAAGAGAGAGGAAGAGACAGATAGAGAGAAGGAGAGGAGTGTTGTCTGGCTGTAGAAATGTCAATGATGTCTAAAATGGAAACTATTGGATTTTATAAACTAAAAATTTATGTTTTTAAACTGTTTTGATTTTTATATATTTTGCATCATCCATTCCTATCACACTTATCTCTCTGTTTCCTCAAATCTCCCATTGCCCTTTGAACCCTCAAAACAAAACCTGATTTCAAAAGCAAAAGTAAAAACAAAACAAAGAAACAAAAACAAAATAAAACAAAACAACAATGAAGAATCTTGTTTTGGAAGCTGTGATATGGCTTGTTGAGACACACAGTTTACCCTTTAGTTCATTCATCTTTACTTCTAAGTATTCATTGCCAAGAATCATTGGCCTGGGTTGAGGCCTCTGGCCCCAGTTATACCACTAATAATGGGCTCTCACTGAGGTTCCTCTTGGATATCCTGTGGTTGCCCTGTGTCATGGAGATATTGCTGATTTGAATCTGGAGGTTTTTCTACTTTATGTGCTCCAAAAGTTTGGAGATGGGATGGATGCTGAGGTGGGACAGCTCATAGCCTTGCTCTAGACCAGGGTGGTTAGCTGTGTTGGTAGGCTGGCCAACTTTCCCTCATTGTCAGTATCCCAGTAAGCTCTCTGATACTGCCTCTGCTAACTTACACAATTCAGTCTGCAGCAAGAAGAAGATCCATTTTTCCTCCCTTAGGTCCTCAGATCTTGGTCACCCCCAATCACACCAACGTGACCAGCTCTACTGTTTTACCCAAGCAAGGTGCAGGGCCCTCTCTCCAGATTTTTGTTGAGGGAGGTCAGTTTTCTTGCTCTTATGCCTTTGGGGCTAGCTTATCTGTGTCCCTGCTGTCAGGGTCAGCTCCAGTGTGTGCCTTCAGGCGAGGTGCAGGGCCAGTTCTGTGAGCTGAAGCTAGTGAAGGTTAAGGCTAGTTCTCTTGCTTTTATGACCCTGGGGCACCTCTCTTGCTCCAGGTAGCAAGGGAAGAAGGTGGGAGGATATCTTTCCCTTCCTTACAAGTGCAACAGCATGACAGATGAGAGGGTGGGGACATATCTGTTTTCTGCCTTCAGGGCTGGCTCATCCATGTCCTGACTACTGGAACAGCTCTTGAGTGCTATAGCCAATGAGGGCCCCAGGGCTAGCATTAACTAAGCCTTTTTTTCCTGAGTTGGTTTCATTATCAAACAAAAGTGGCCACAGACAACTATAGCTCATGTTTCCTATAGTATACTCAGTGAGAGGGGGAAAAGTTGATTGCTTCCTTAAGACTTCAAACAAAGTCACGAACTGAGGTTTTATAGATTAAACATGCCCATTCCCATATAGAACATGCAGCGACATTGCTTGCACTGTCCAGGCATGTGTCAAATGTCCATCTGCCAGAAATGGGTAAAACTCTATTCCTTTAATTCATTTAAATTGAGACTGATGAAATGAGATTATTCTGGGACATGTTGAGGAGAGAATATTATTCTTCATAAAAATTTAAAGATGGAGAGAAAAATAACATGCCAGAGATATTAGATAGATTATGGCAATTTTAATGTCTGCCTCAATGGGTTGCAGTCTTTTTTTCCTATTCTCTTTCTCTGACATGCATCCATCCCTCCCTTTTAGAATGGGAATGCTTAATTTGCACATATGTGTATGGAAAGTAAACATTTTTCTTACTGATTTTATATGCACTCAAAATTAGGGGGTTGCTTTGAGACACCATAGAGACCCTGGACTTGGAACTTCCACCAGTTATGGAGAAGTTTATTGATGACTGATTTCTATTTATGCCATGAGATGAGAATAAAACTCTAGGGTTCCAACAGCAAAATTTTTTGAATTGAAGTGATATGTTTAGATTGAGGTTGTGATGATTTATCTATGCCTAATTCTCAGAAGAACTTAACTAAAGAAGTGAGAGACATCCTGAATGAGGGTGACACATTAACTCCTGTGAAAGCTGGGGTATAGAACAAAATAAGGAGGGAGCTAAAAATCTGAACAGCTACATTCTCTGAATCTGCTTTCCATGTTGGTGCTTTGTGACCAGTGACCAACCATTCTTGCTTTGTTTCCTCCATCATCATGATGTATGAAACATAAAAATGTGAGCCCACATAAACATTAACTTTTTTCTTTCTTTTTTATTATTATGAATAAAGTCACATTTTCTATCAGTGTATATCCTTGTTCAAGGTCCCTTCTCCCTCCAACCCTCTCCAGTCACTCTCTCTTCTTCACATCTCCATCTCCTCCCCTGCAAGGGCAGGAGGTCCCTAGGTCCCAATGTCCCAATATGGCTCAGTTCAGCATCCACTCCTGGCAGATCCAGTTTCCTTACCCCAACATCAAGACTGAGTCAGGTGTTCCTCTAGAAGAAGTGGAATCCAAAGTTCCAGTCCAAGGTGTTTCAGATCCCAAGCTGTTAAGTGACTGTGGTTTGAAGCTTGGGCATGCTTTGCTTTTTGCTTTTTTGTTTAGATTCTACTAATGAGCAAGTACGTCCCCTGCTTATCTTTCTGGGTTTGTGAGACCTTGCTCAGGAGGATATACTCCAAATCCATCCATTTGCCTGAAAATTTTAGGATATCATTTTTTTTACTGCTGAGTAGTACTCCATTGTGTAGATTTACCACAGTTGTAAATCCATTCTTCAGTTGAGGGGCATCTAGGTTGTTTCCAGGTTCCTGCTATTATGAATAATGCTGCTATGAACATAGTTGAGCTAATGTCTTTGGAGTGTGAATGTGCTTCATTAGGGTATACACCCAGAAGTGATATTGCTGGATCCTTGGGGAGATTGATTTCCATTTTTCTGAGAAACCTTCATACTGCATTCCAGATTGGCTGAAAAAGCTTACACTCACAGCAACAATGAGGGAGTGTTCCTCTTTCTCAGCAACCTCTCCAGCATAGGTTGTCATCAGTGTCTTTTATCTTAGACAATCTGACAGGTGTCAGGTGGTATCTCAAAGTTGTTTCAATTTGCATTTCTCTAATGGCTAAAGAAGTTGAGTACTTTTTCAAGTGCCTTTCAGCTATTTGTAATTCTTCTGCTAAGAATTCCGTTTTTAGTTCTGAACCCCATTTTTTGATTGAGTTATTCAAGGTTTTGGGCTCTAGTTTCTTGAGTTCTTTATATATTTTAGAGATCAGTCCTCTATCACTTGTAGGGTTGGTGAAAATCTTTTCTCTTTCTGCAGGCTGTTGTTTTGTTCTATTGACTGTGTCCTTGGCTTTACAGTAGCTTCTCAGTTTCAGGGGGTCCCATTTATTGATTGATGTTCTTAGTGTCTGTGTCACTGGTGTTACATATAGGAAGTGGTTGCTTGTGCCAATTCATTGGTGGGTATTTCTCACTTTCTTTTCTATCAAGTTCAGAGTGGCTGGGTTGTAAGTTCATTTTTGTCAGGTGTTTTGTTGGTAATGAGAACAGTGAGTAACACAGGACTTTAGCACCACCATCATGCTGACAATAGGCATTTCCTTCCTTAGGGGGTGATTATGAGGGCCAAAAGAGGTTCATCAAAATAGTTGTCAGGCACTTTTGGTTTTCAAATGATAACTCACTCAAACATAAGACTACTGTTCAAATAGAACAAGAAGGTAAGATCAGATAATGATGGAGCCCATCATTTTATCTCCACATCTTTTTGTGTTTTTTGAATTTTCTGTTGTTATTTAAAAGGACCAGTGAGTTCCTAGTCACACTTGAATGTCAGTCATAATAATTCTTCCTTTCAACATCTAATTCCTAGAAAATCAACTTGGCCACATATCTTAAATATTGTTTTTCTTCTGTGCTTCTATCCCTGCAATTGCTCTTATACTGATTCCTGCCCCCAACCCGCAGGACTTCAACAGGGGAGACCACCTACAAGAGAGAATGAAAGGGAGGGAGACATGAAGAAGGCAGCAGGACAAACGGTAGCCTTTTCAAGCTGCAATTTTATTCCGATTCCAAACATGCTTATGTAGTTCTAAAGCAAAATATGGGGAGGGGGCAATCTGCAAACACCTGTAGGAAACTGGCCAGGGGAAGCAGGATATTGACAGGGTAAAAAGGTGACTGGTCTTGCTTCAGGGGAGGGTTTCTAGGTAACCTAACCATAGAATGTTCTTGTTATTCTATTCTTTAGCACTACCTTTATGGGAGGGCTGCTAAGTAACCTAGCCACAGAATGTTCCTGTTATTCTATTCTTTAGAGTCACTTCTCTGTTACTGTGAAGCAAACCAGAACATCTATTTTACTTCGGGAGACTATCCATTCTACCTGGGAGAACATCTATTTTACTTGGGAGAATGTCTATTCTACTTGGGAGAACATCGTGCTGGCTCAGTGGTTGGTTTCTCAGTAAGTTCCCACAGGAGCCTTTAGCTAGAGGCCTAGAGGCTCATGCCAGGGTCTTGGTCCCTGACAGATTCCCAGTCATTTCCAAATGTCATTTCACTCTCAATTTTATTTCCAGTCTAATCTATTTTACTACCAAACTAATAATCTATGCCCCTTTGATAATTAATAGCAGTGTTTCTTAGTTCATTCTAAATGTCACACTTTTGGATCTTGCATTCTTGTTTCACCTTAGCAGAATGAAAATGTAAATTTTTAACTTTAGAGATATTCTACTTTATGGATGCCAAGATGACTCTATGAGTAAAGACAAATGAAAGCTTTCTTTTGGTATACACTTTTATTCTATAGCTTTCCCACACATAAATAAATATAAAAATATAAAAAAATCATTCCCTTTTTAAATTCTATATTTTAGACAAATAAAATTTTAATATTTCCATTAATTTCCTAGAAATTTTTTCCCCTTTGGAATATCCTTATTTTCCATCAGGATACTCTGCCCATTCTTAAATTACCTGCAAAAACGTCACCTTTTCTCCATGGAGGCATCCTTAAATTTCTCAACTTGAGGCAATATTTTCCTTTTCAAATTGCCATTCCTTCCCCTATCTTATGAATTATCTACTTTAACATGATGTAAATATATAAATAATTTTAATAATACTCATCAATATCTTAAATTTAATATTCCTAAAACTTTATTTGTTATGGATTCTTTTTTGTTTTTTGTTTGTTTTATTTATTTTTAAGAATTAAACACAATTGGCAAATTCTTAACCAAATTAAACAAAAAAGGGGAATATTTACTTCAATATAACTAGAAGTTGAATGGCAAACATTATAACAGATATGAATAAAATTCCAGAAAATCATAAGAACATACATTATAAATTTGTTTTGATAAATTGAAGATGCAGAAAAAAAATGGGTGAGGTATTAGATAGCAAAATTAAACCTAAAATGAATGATTTTGACAAATGCATACTTTGTAACATTGAAATACTTGAAATACTAATAAAACACTCCATGCTAAAAATAAAAAACAGCAGTAACCAGAAACAAACACAAGAAAATATGGACTTACTACAGAATTCTACTATATCTTAAAAACTAATACATAATTCCATAAAACTTTAAAAAAGCCTTTACAAGTTACAAAACCAGTGAAACCCTAATATTAATCATAGTAATTTTTAAAATAATTTCATATGTATATTTAGTATTTGGTGTTTTTAAATCATGTGCCCCAACAAACTCAGATATCAGACCCCTCAGTATCATGCCCACTTTGTTATGGATTCTATTCTCTAGTTTAAATTCCTCTCCTATAATCTATGTTGGAACCTTCAGAAGAGTAGTTATGCAATAACATTTATGTTCTCATGATAGATTGATTTTGATCCGAAAATGGCTCGAAGCTGTGAATTTGGTATCTGGCTTTCTTTCATATATAACTCTTTGCCCTTCTTCCATGCAAGATATAAAAGAAGATCTTCACCAAAGATGACACCTTGATTTTGGACTTTAGGATCACAGACAAGATCCACTACTTTAGTTTATAATTTACTGTGGCATACTGTTAGAGCAGCGATACTGTTAGAGCAGCACACTGTAGCAAGACAATTTACTACTGAACTCATAGTAGTAAGTAAATTTATATTGTGTATATGAATAAATAAAATATAATTGTAATGATGCTCATCAACATAACCTGATTTTTTGTAGTATTACATTAAGTGATGATGAATTTAATATAATGAAAAACAACTTAATGTTTCTTATATAATTTAATCTCGACTAAACTACTAGAAAAATGGTTGAAGAGCCAATACCTTTGTTGTCAAGAACGGCAAGGTTACATGCCTTATATAACACACATGTGATAATAAAATTTTCATGTATTTATGGAAAAGAAAATGTCTTATTTATATTCAAGCTTAAAGGATCATTCTGCCCTTTATGGGGAAAAGTTAAAGGAGACCTTCAGGCAAACCAAAATCTTTGACTAAAAAAGACTTTGAATGTTGAGAAAATTATAGACAAAGTAATTGTGCTATGAATCATGGAAGTAAGGCCATAGAAATAATAAGTGAGTTCTTTTTACAAATGATGTCTCTTTAGCAAAAGAAAACTATCAAATGTGACTTTTATATAACATCTGACACACTAAAACTGCCTCTGGATATATTTAGCAAGTATGATTTTTGTTTCTTCTGTATGACCAACTTCATACATCCATGCAGTTTTTGATCACTAAACAAAATCATTAAAGAAATAGAGGGCTATGTCAGTGGAGGATCACTTGTTATCAGTGCTTAAAAGGGACGGTTTGCTAAGTTATTTGTATTTACAAAATTTCAGAATACATTGTTAATACTGTGAATCAGATTATGATTTAGTGTTATTGATCAGTTGAAAAATGAATGCTTATTAATTGCCCTATGAGAAAAATATAATAGATATGTGACAGGATCCTTTAAATATTTTCATTAAGCATAGATTCTTTTAATACAATATAATCAGAATATAGTTTTCCCTCTCTCTACTCCTCTCAGTTTCTCCGTTCCTCCCCTCCCATCTGGATCCATCATGTTTCTGTCTCTTTTTAGAAAAGAGACAGATTTTAAGAGATAATAACCAAATGTAACAAAAATATAAGATAAAACAAAAAAATCACAATGAAGTTGGATAAGGCAAACAAACAGAAAGAAAAAAGCCCCAAGAAAAGAGCAAGAATCAGAGACCCACACATTTACACATTCAAATGTCCCATTAAAACACTAAATGATGTGACATGTCTTTCTGTATGATGTTAATTAACTTTGCATAATAAACTCTTTGGGCCTATAGCATTGCATTTTATAGGCAGGTGAGAAATCTGAGAATAGATAAAGGAGAATGAGAGTGGAATCTGAAAGAGACTTTGTGAACTGCTGCCAACACAGCAAGATGTAAAAGTACAGGTAAGCCAGGAGTCACATGACAAAACATAGATTAATAGATATTGATTAAGATGAAAGAGCTATAAAGGGATATTAATGACCATGATCAATATTTCCCATCATTTATGGTAGTAGCTTGCATTTCCATTTTTACATGGGGAGGGTTCTTCAGTGGGCTTAAAGGACTCAATTCACCTATGAAAATACACACATTAACACAATGGATACAAAACCAGAAACCATCTTTCTGCTGCATACAAGAAACACACCTCAACATTAAAGACAGACACAGGCTCAGAGTAAAGGGTTGGGAAAAGGCTTTCCAATCAAATGGCCCTAAGAAAAAAGCTGGTGTAGCCATTCTAATAACTAACAAAATAGACTTTAAATTAAAATCAATAAAAAGAGATGAGGAAGGTCAGTACTTATTCATCTCAGGAGAAATTCAGCAAGATGAAATCTTAATCTTGACTATCTATGCCCCCAACAGAAGGGCACCTACATATGTAAAAGAAACACTTTTAAAGCTTAAGCCCCATATCAAACCGGACACACTAATAGTGCAAAACTTCAATACCCCACTTGCACCCTTGGATAGGTCAAACAGACAGAGACTCAACAGAGATATAAGGAGTCTAACAGAGGTTATGATGCAAATGGATTTAATAGATATTTACAGAAGCTTCCACCCAAATGCAAAGGAATATACATATTTCTCAGCACTACATGGAACTTTCTCCAAAATTGATGATATAATAGGTCATAAAGCAAATATCAATAGATAAAATAATGGAAATAATCCTTTGTATCATATCAGACCACCAGGGCCTTAAGTTAGAGTTCAACAATATCAAAAATCACAGAAAGTCTACCAACTCATGGAAACTTAACTGAAACGACTCCAAGTCCAGGAAGAAATTAAGAAAGAAATCAAAGACTTCTGAGAATTTAATGAAAATGAATCCACAATGTACCCAAACTTGTGTGTGGTGGGAATGTTCTCTGTGTGCTGTAAATAAAGAACTGTTTTGGCCTATGCACAGCATCATAGAAGTGGGTGGAGAATCAGAGGGCAGGCAGGTAGGAAAGGGTGGAGTTAGTCAGTTTCCATCTGTCCCCCAAAGAAGAAGCATGTAGGAATCCAGGTGAGCCACGGGCTGTGGGCCATGTGGTGGAAAAATAAATGGAAATGGGTTGATTTAAGAAGAAAGAGCTAGCTAGTAATGGACATAAGACATGGGCCAAACAGTTTAAAGGATAGAAACCTGTGATTCATTTCTTTAAGGGACAAAATTCGCTGTGAACCAGGTTCCAACCACCGCTGCGTGCGCCAGGGCACAAACCTCCTGGCCCCAAACGGGCAGGGAAAAACATACTACAACACTTGTGGGACACAATGAAAGCAGGTTTAAGAGGAAAATTCATGGCACCACATGCCTATATGGAAAACTTAGAGAAATCCCACACTAGAGAACTAACAGCTCAACTGAAAGCCTTAGAACAATTAGAAGCAAACTTACCTAGAAGTAATAGACTACAGGAAGTAATCAAACTTAGAGCTGGAATCAACACAATTGAAACAAAAAATACAAAAAAATCAAAAATCAAAGAATTGGTTATTTGAGACAGTTAACAAGATAGATAAACACTTATTCAAATTAACCAAAAAGCAGAGCAAGAGAGAGAGTATCTAAGTCAACAAAATCAGAAACAAAAAGGGGACATAACAACAGACCTCCAGGAAATCCAGAGAATTATCAGGTCATACTTTGAAAATCTATACTCCATAAAAATGGAGAACCAACAAGAAATGGACATCTTTCTAGACAGGTACCATTTACCAAAATTAAATCAAGACCAGATTAGTTACCTAAACAGGCCTATAACACCAAAGGAAATTAAAGCTGTCATTACAAGTCTCCCAAATAAAAAAAACCCAGTCCCAGATGGTTTCAGTGCAGAGTTCAAAAAGACATTAAAAGAAGAGCTAATACCAATACTCCTCAAACTGTTCCATACAGTAGAAACTGAAGAAACACTTCCAAACTTTTTTTATAAGGCAACAATAAACCTGATACCCAAGCCACTCAAAGACACAACAAAGAAAGAGAATTACAGACCAATTTCTCTCATGTACATTGATGCAAAAATTCTCAACAAAATTCTGGCAAATGTACATATAAAAAATATCATCCACCATGATCAAGTAGGCTTCATCCCAGAAATGCAGAGATGGTTCTACATAAGAAAAACTGTAAATGTCATCCATCATATAAACAAATTGAAGGAAAAAAAATCATGATCATCTCCTCAGATTCTGAAAAAACCTTCAACAAAATCCAATGTGCCTTAATGATAAAAAGTCCTGGGAAAGGGATAAAGACAGGAAAAATGCCTAAATATGATAAAGGCTATTTACAGAAAGCCAACAGACAACATCAAATTAAATGAGAAAAACTTAAAGCAATTCCACTAAAATCAGGAACCAGACAAGGTTGTCCTCTCTCCCTTAACTATTCAACATAGTTCTTGAAGTTTTAGCTAAAGCAATAAGAGAACAAAAGGAAATTAAGGGGATACAAATTAAAAAGGAAAAGGTCAAAATATCTTTATTTGCAGATGACATGATTGGATACATAAGTGACCCACAAAATTCTACCAGAGAACTTCTATAGCTGATAAAAACCTTCAGCAATGTAGCAGTATACAAGATTAACTTAAAGAAAATAGTAGCCCTCTTACACAATAAAGATAAAAGGTCTGAAAAAGAAATAAAGGAAATATCACCTTTTATAATAGCTAAAAATAGCATTAAATACCTTGTTTTAGCTATAACCAAAGAATAACAGATCTGTTTGACCAAAAATTTAAATCTCTGATGAAATAAAATTGAAGAGGATATAAGAAAATGGAAAGCTCTCCCATGTTCCTGGATAGGTAGGATCAACATAGTAAAAATGGCAATCTTACCAAAAGCAATCTACAGATTTAATGCAATTCCCATCAAAATCCCAAAATATTTTTCACAGACCTTGAAAGAGCAATACTCAATTTTATTTGGAATAATAGCAAAGCCAGGATTGCCAAAACAATTTTTCTCAACAAAAGAACCTCAGGAGGCATCACCATCCCTGACTTCAAATTATACTATAGAGAGAGCCACAGTAATAAAAACAGCTTGGTACTGGCTTAAAAACAGACTTGTGAATCAATGGAATAGAATTGAGGATCCAGACATTAACCCAAAAACCTATGAACACCTGATCTTTGACAAAGAGGCCAAATAATATTCAATGGAAAAAAATAGCATCTTCAGTAAATGTTGTTGGCATTAGTGGATGGCAGTATGTAGAAAAATGAATATAGATTCAAATCTATCACCTTGCACAAAGTTTAAGTCCAAGTGGATTAAAGACCTAACATAAACCTAGCTACACTGAACTTGATAGAAAAGAAAGTTGGAAATACCCTCCAACACATTGACACTGGTGACTACTTCCTAAATATAATACCAGTATTACAGATACTAAGAACAACAATCAGTATGTGGGACCTCCTGAAACTGAGATGCTTCTATAAGGCCAAGGACACAGTCAATAGGACAAAACAACAGCCTACAGAATGGGAAAAGATTTTTACCATCCCCACAAGTGACAGAAGATTGATCTCTAAAATATATAGGGAACTAAAAAAAATTAGAGCCCCAAACCCTTAAAAACCCAATTAAAACATGGGATTCAGGCCTAAAAAGGGACTTCTCAGCAGAATTAAAATGCCTAAAAGGCACATGAAAAATTTTCAATATCTCTAGCCATCAGAGATTTGCAAATCAAAACAACTTTAAGATATCACCTTACACTTGTCAGAATGGCCAAGATTAAAAACGCAGATGACAGCCTATACTAGAGAGGATATGGAACAAGGAGAACACTCCTCCATTGTTGGTGGGAGTATAAATTTGTTCATCCTCTCTGGAATGCAGTATGTAGCTTTCACAAAAAACTAGGAATCAATCTCCCCAAGGATCCAGCAATACCACTCTTAGGCCTATACCCTTAAGGTGTACATTCACATCCCAAAACCATTAGCACAACTATGTTCATAGCAGCATTATTCATAATAAGAAGAACCTGGAAACAACCTAGATGGCCGTCAACCGAAAAATGGATTAACAAGCTGTGGTACATCTACACAACGGAGTACTACTCAGGAGTAAGAAAAAAATGATACTCTAAAATTTGCAGGCAAATGGGTGGATATGGAGATTATCCTCCTGAGCGAGGTGTCACAATCCCAGAAAGAAATGCCAGGGTTGTACTCACTGATTCCTGGACCTTAAAGCAAAATATAAAAATAGATGTCATTGTACCCAAGAGCTCAATGTTAGAATGTAGCTAAATGACACAGTACCTCACTTCTGCATTGATGGCCTCTGCCAGGGGTGAGGGTGCAGATGGGCTTGTTTTCTTTAAGGGTTTGTGTGGTAGAATGTTTTCTGTATGATGGAAATAAATAACTGTTTGGACCCATGCAGGGCACCATAGAAGTGGGTGGAGAATCAGAGGCAGCCAGGCAGGTAGAAGGGTGGAGTTAAGTTAGTCGCCCTCTGACCCCCAAGAGGAACAGACATGTAGAGGTACAGGCCAGCCATGGGCTGGGAGCCACTTGGTGGGCAAATCAATAGAAATGGGTTGAATTAAGATGAAAGAGCTAACTAATAATGTGCTTAAGGTATGGGCCAAACAGTGTAAAAGATATAAGAGTGTGATTTCATTTCTTTGGGGGACAAAAGCCGCGGGCGCACAGACCAGGTTCCAAACCACAGCCGCTGTGAGCACACCAGGTTACAAACTCCAGGCACAAATCTCCCGGATCCAAAACGGGTCGGGGAAAACTTACTACAACAGGTTTGGCCACAGGGACTTTAATTGGTCATCCAGTAAGTAAATGAGCATCATGAATGTGCTTTTTTTTGTAAGTGGGGAGATCATACGAGTGGATATGAAACTGAGAGGACTGTTAGCTGAATTTATTGGACTGCATGATGTAAAATTACCAAAGCAAAAAAAAAAAGATTTACAAGAAAATACAAGCAAAAAAAAATGGAAGAGATTAACAAATCCCAGAAAGAAAATAAAGAAAACCAAGAAAAAAGAAACAAACGTGAAAAAAAAAAAATTCCAGGAATTAAAAAATTGAAATAGAAGCAAAAAAGAAGGCACAAACTGAGACAAAGCTGGAAATAGAAAATCTGAAGAAATGAAATGGAACTTCTGGTACAAGCATGACCAACAGAATCTAAGAGATATGTACCTTTAATCCATGGTTTTCTGATAGGATGCAGGGAGTTATTTGATTTTTTTTTCTATCTGTTAATACTTACATTGTGTGTTACTATTTGGTCAAATTTGGGGAAAATTCCATGGAATCCAGAGAAGAATGTATATTCTTTTGTTCTGGGGTAAAATGTTGTGTAAATATTTGTTGAGTCTATTTATTTTACAGTGTCATTTAACCCTACTGTAGCATTTTTCTGTTTAAGTTCTGTCTCAATTACTTGTCTTTTTATTTTTGAGTGGGGCATTGACATCTCCCACTATCAGTGTGTGATTGTCAATATGTAATTTAAGCTGTAATAGCAGTTCCTTTACAAACATGGATGCCCTCGTGTTGGTAGCATAGATGCTCATAATTGAAATTTCATCTTGGGGTATTTTTCCTTTGATGAGAATGTAGTGTCCTTCCTTATTTCATCTCATTATTTTTGGTTTGAAGTCTAATTTATTATATATTGAAATGTCTACTCAGTTTGTTTCTTAGGTTCATTTGCTTTGAATAACATTTTCCAAACCTTTACCCTGAGGTAATATCTCTCATTGATGTTGAAGTGTGTTTCTTGATGCAGCAAAAGAATAGGTCCTATTTTTACACTCATTTTGTTAGTCTTTGTCTTTTCATTGCAAAAATAAAGATGATTAATATTGGTAGATACCACTTACTAATGACTTATTTTCTGTGCATAACAGGATTCATAAAGGAATAAAGTTCTATGAAGGTTATTATTTTTAAAAAATCATCACTATGTGTAAAATTTTAGACCTTGAAGATTTTCCTTTTACTAATATGATATACATGTAACTAATATTAAATGGACTAAACAAGTTGTATTATTTAGTTTATAAACATATATATACTAAATAAAATTATATATATATATAAAACTGTTAAAGTAAAAGAGGCCATGAATAGAAGAGAACAAGGATGTATGGAAGGGGTTTAATGGAGAAAAAGGAAGAGGGGAAATGGTGTAGATATAATTTCAAAAATATTATAAAGTCATTATTATGCTGTAAAAATAATT
>PVIH01014724.1:0-11374 GCA_004025045.1 Sigmodon hispidus
TGTCCCAGATTTCCTGAACATTTTGAGTTATGGCTTTTTTAGTTTTACTATTTTCTTTGACTGATATATCTATTTGAGCTACTGAGTCTTCCACTTCAGAGATTCTATCTTCCATCTCTTGAACTCTGTTTGTTATGCTTGTATCTGTAGTTCCAGCTTTTTTCTTCAGATTTTCTATTTCCATTTTTGCCTCATTTTGTGCCTTTTTTATTGCTTCTATTTCAGGTTTTATTTCAGGTTTTATTTCAGCTTTTAGTTCCTGGCATGTTTCTTTCATAGATTTGTTCATCTCTTCCAATTTTTTGTTTGTATTTTCTTCTATTTCTTTAAGGCATTTTTCATATCTTCTTTGAGAGCTTCGATGATCATCAAAAAGGAATTTTTGGTATTGTTTCCTTCTGTTTCCTCTTCATTGCTCAGTTCAGGTCTTGTATTTGTAAGATTGTCACTGTCTTCTGGAGTTACCATGTTGTCCTTTGTAGTATTATGTAATCTTTTTCACTGACATTTGCCCATGGCTTCAGTGGTTCACGATTAGATGGGTCCTGGTCAATTGTGGCACTTGGGTTTGTGTGCCTCCTGTCACCTTTCTGGTCAGGGTCTGATTCTGTCTTTCAGAGACCCCTGCAGTTGTTGGTTCGCTCAGTTTGAGGTCCTGGCAGGGTTTCCCTCAGCAGGAGCTGTGGATGTAGCCAGGGGCAGAGTTTACCTGCCCCTGCTCCAGAGTGAGCTGGGATTCTGCAGACAGCACTCAGTCCCGGGAGCGGCCTGTTGTTTTCTAAAAAGAAAAAAAAGGCTGTGAATTAGTTGGCTGTGGGGATAGGAGGATCTGAGAATAGGAAAAGAAGAAAAAAGCATCATCAGACTATATTATATGATTAAAAGATTTTTTAAAAAAATGCCTGTTTTAAAAATATATGAATTGAAGCTGAAGAGGTAGATCAGAATATTACACTTTATGAAGAACTGCAGTTTGGGTTCTAGCATTCACAGCAGGAGGCTTACAATTATTTGTAATCCCAGTTTCAAAATATCTAAAATCTATTGACTCAAAGGACAGCCATGCTCACACACACACACACATGCACACACACAAAATAAATAAATAAATAAATAAATAAATCTTTAAAAATATAAAATATGCTTATTGTTTGTGTGTGTGTGTATGTGTGTGTGTTAAGAGCTACGTGCACATGTTTCAAATATGCATAATGGGTGTCAAACGCCAAATATTCTGTGGTATATTTCCACCCCCCGACCCTTATGTGAATTCTAGAAACTGAACTCAGGTCTCTACATTTGTGGAATTACTGCCTATGGCCCTCCTAGCTAGCTTGTTAGCTTAAGATTTATTAATATAAAAGTTCACCTTTATAACAAAATTAAAAAAAAAGAGCCTACCATGTCCAGTATATTATTGCTACTTAAAAATCTTAGAAATTCTAAACTTAATGTCAACAGTACTATAGCCATGTTTAGAAGCAGCCTGGCTGAGTTCAGATCCTGTCTGTGTTAATTCAGAATTTCTCTATAAATTAAATAACTTCCTCTTACAGGATTCTTTCGATCATTAGGTGAGTTCATAAAATTCCTTTAGACTAGTGAATGACCATCTTCTATAAAACACTCAAGACACATTTAAAAATATTTTAAATATGTGGTTAACATTAAAATCAAGAGAGGAGCATTTTGAAGAAACTACTTGATAGTTTTATATTGGGAATTGATTAAGAAAGACTAGATAGAATCAAATAGGCAAAAACCCAAACAAGCAACTGTTGAGTCTTTAGATTAATAAGTAGGTGCATCCAAAATCTAATGCCTTAAATAAGTATTCAATAAAATGTTATAAGAACTTAATAAATGTGAGCTTGATTGAAGGAAGTGTTTTAAGAATAAAAATGTTTGGTGTACTTGTGGCAATGCAAACCAAAGAAATCAGTGGACAAAAGTCTCAAAGGAATTTGACTTGTAAGGTGTAGATGGCAGAAAATATTGGAGAGGGGATAAAAGGAGAGGGGGCAGTAGCCAAGTGAAGAATGATAGGAATTGATGAATTGACCCAACATTCAACAGCAGTGAAAACTATCATAAAATTACAACTCTAGAATTTGACACAGCTTACATGATATTTCTGCCATAGGCATACAAGGAAGTGGCTGGTGCCATGGTGGCCTAGAGAATGGCTACAGTTACTTCACTGAATGACACATGAGGACATTAGAAAGGCAGGAAAAAAGTTTAGGGACTTGGGACTGCTGGTTAAAGCTAAGGAGACTCATGAGGATACAGATGAAAGTTATTATTGGATGTAGAAGCTTAAGAAATATTGAATCAGTTAAAAGAAAGTGAAGAGATAGCCAGTATAGGACACAATAAAACTGGTAAAATTGGCAATTTATATACACTGAATTGTTGCAGACATTCATTACTTTTTAAGTACTATCATTTTGGTTAGAAATTTTATAGTATTTAAGATACTAAATATTGAACTTAAATGTAAATATATTAATTGTAGTCTATTGCATTTGCTACTATGTTTCAAAGTAAAAGCACCCAACATTTTTTTTCTGATTCTTAAATTTTATTGTCTATTTCCATTTTATAGTGAGGCAGGGAGAGGAGTCTACAAGCTTCATTTTAGAAACCTTAGTTTAAGCCACTATTACTCAGGTCTGCAGTGTTTTAAACTGCTTAGTAAAGATGATGTAGGAGAAAGCTGAGGTATGAAGAGTGAGTTGGGGTACAGATAGAATGGGAAGCAAGATGACCTTCACTCCTCAGCTAGTCTAACATGTGCTTCCCAAGACTACAGCTGCTCCAAAGGGACTTCAACAGATGCTTTGGAAGAAGACACAAAAATAATGGAAAGACACATTGCCAAACTAAAAGTACTCAAATATCCCTCTGTAGCAAGAAAATTGGCTTTATCCACATTTATGCTGATCCCAAAAACTAGTAAAGCTATATCTCAATAAGTAAACTCAATAAACTAAAATGATCGTTAGGATGTATAAAATAAAGGCTGAAAGTTAACATTCACTGATCTTGCAACAGATAAGAGACCTTAGAATATTCAAAATAAGATTATATCTATATGCATTAAAAGTACCAGATTCATCCTCCTGAGCAAGGTCTCACAAACCCAGAAGGATAAGCAGGGGATGTACTCACTCCTTAGTGAACTTTAAGCAAAAACATTCCTTTTCCATTGAAAGATAATGGGTGAATAAAGTGATTTAAAACACACACACACACACACACACACACACACAGGAAAAAACCTTCTGGTTTGACTGTAGAAGGGATTGCTTATTGCTTAGCAGAAATTTGTGGAGGTGATAGTGCATTCATGGGCATTAGCTGTGACTTACTGTGCTTTCTTCATCTGTAGCTGAGCCTAACCTGGCAGAGGAACTTTAGATTTTTATCTTTTATGTTTCATGTATTTTAGAGAAAAGAGAAGTTTTATTAAGGTAGAGTTTTTTTTAGATATCTGAATATTTGGATTTTTGTATATAAAGTTTTATATTGATTTTCAAAAAACAATAAAACGAACAAACAAACAACAAAAAGAAATTTTCCAAAAATATTTGTTGGGTAGAGTGGTTTCATTGGAGAAATTTCTACCCAAAACATGCTTTAATTATATTAAAACTATTTTCTTGCCCCGTCGCCTATATATTCAGAGATTGCCTAAATAATATATATAGGTGAGTAGCAACTTGAGACTCACAGATCTTCAGCACAGAATCGACCAAGAGGTGAGTGACACTTCACCCAACCCAGGAAGAGAGCCAGGTCTCTGGGACACATCCCTTGGAGCCCCACCCCCACTCATCTCCCCACAAAATCCAGGCCAGCAGGGAAAACCACTACAGGCCAAAACTCCCTAGTAAAATCCAGTTCACTGGACACTCCCATCTGCAAATCGCACCCCTACCTGCAATGCATTCCATCACCTGAAGACTTCAGCAACTATATGAGACCCACAGTCAATCAGCACCTATTGGATTAAGAGTGGCTCCCTAAGGCACACAATTTATTAGCAACTATGCTATCAAAAACAACAACCTGAGACCCACAGTTCCTCAGAACCTACTGAGTCAAGAGCAGCTATCTGAGACCCATAGTTTGTCAGCACCTATTGGATAAAAATGGAAACCTGAGACCCACATTTCACTAGCACCTATTTGATCAAGACCTCCTATAGGATCAAGAGCTCCTTTTGGATCAAGAACTCACATTGAACTAAGATTAGATCCTTGAGACAAAGAAAAAACCAGATTTTATTACACCAAAGACAGTTCACTGTGAAACAGAAGATGTTATTTCCAGTGGACCAAAAGCCCAGATTGTACCAAGAGAGTCTTCCCGAGAAAAAGACACAGCCAGAATGAATTGCACAAAAATTAGATCCCTGAGATACAGGCAAATTCTGCATTAATCTGAGAAATCAATGGGCAGACACCAGTGCAACAATACACATAACAATATAAAAAAATTATGGCACCACCAAAACCTTGTGGTTGTACAACCAGACCTGATTATGACAATGCAGAAGTAGAAGGAAATTACTTTAAAATTAACTTTATAAAGATAATAGATAATAGAAGCCTTAAAAGAAGAAATTAAAAACTCCCTTAAAGAAATAGAGGAAAAGACAAACCAAAAATTGGAAAACAACAAATCCCTCTTAAAACAAAAAAAAAAAAAAAAGAAAATCCAGGAAAATCAAGAAAAAGCAATCAAACAGGTGAAAGTGGAAAACAATTTCAAGATTTAAAAATTGAAATAGAAGCAGTAAAAAAAGACACAAATAGAGGGAATGCTTTAAATAGAAAATCTAAAAAACAAACTGGAAATACAGATACAATCAAAACCAATGAATGCAAGACATGCCAGAAAGAATCTCTGGTGTGCAAGTTTCAATAGTGGAAATAGATACAACAAGCAAAGAAAATGCTAAACTCCTAAAAGTTATAACGCAAAATGTTCAGGAAATAGGGGACACAGTGAAGAGACCAAACCTAAGAATAATAGAAATCAAAGAATATCAGCTCAAAGGCACAGAAAATTATTCAACAAATTCATAGGAGAAAACTTTCCCAATCTAAAGAAGAAAATGCCTATGAATATATAACATAACACCAAATAGACTAGACCTTCAACAAAGACTGCTTGCCACATAACAATCAAGCCATTGAACCTATAGAATAAAGAATACTAAAAGCTACAAAGGAAAAAGGCCAAGTTACCTATAAAGAATAACACGAGACTACTCAGTGGAAACAATGGAAGCCAGAAGGTTTGGATCAGAAGCTAAACAAACACTAAAAGACAACAGATGTCACCCCAGACTACTATACCCATCAAAACTATTAATCACTATAGATGGAGTAAAAAAGATATTTCATGACAAAACCAGATATAAACAATACCTATCTATAAATCCATCCCCATAGAAAGCACTAGAGAAAAATCTCCAACATAAGGAAGTTACATACATACATGAAAACATAAGCAATAGATAATCTCGCAAAAGGAAAACCCAAAGAGGAGAAACATACACACTACCACCAAAAGTAACAGGAGCTAACAATCACTGATCATTAATATTCCTTGTATCAGTGGACTCAATTCACTCAGAAAAAGGCTAACACAATAGATATGAGAAAAGAATTGATCCCTCTTCTGCATACAAGAGACACACTCAACTTCAAAGAAAGACACTGGCTCAAAGTAAAGGATTGGGAAAAGAGTTTCCAGATGGGGAATGTCATTCTGTACACTGTAAGCTATTGTTGAATCATAAAAGAACTGTTTTGGCCTATGGCAAGACATCTTAGAACCAGGCAGAAATCAGAAAATTTTAAAGGCAAAGGAGAGCATAGTCAGAAGAAGACACAATCCAGCCACCCAAAAAGAATGATGTGAAGAAATACATAAATCATTATCCACCTGTCAGGATAGATAGGTGGAAATAGATTGAGTTAAGATGAGAAAGCTAACTGTCAATGAGCTCTAGCCATAGGTTAAACAACATGTAATTAATATAAGCCTTTGTGTGATTATTTGGGACTAAGGAACAGTGGGGCTACCAGCAGGTCTGAACTTTGGGGGTCGGCCAGGCCAGAAAATCATATCAGACTTTCCAGTCAAATGGACCTAGGAAAAATGCTGGTGTATCTATCCTAATATCTAACAAAATAGACTTCAAACTAAAATCAATGGAAATGAATTAGATCAACCTTACTTATTTACCTCAGGAAAAAATCCATCAAGATGAAGTCTCAATCCTGAACATTTATGCTCCCAACACAAGAGTACTCACATATGTGAAAGAAACATTACTGAAGCTTAAATCTCACATCAAGTCTCACACATTAAGAGTAGGTAATTCAACACCCCACTTTTATAAATGGATAGGTCTACCAGACAGAAACTTAATGGAGAAATCAGATATCTAACAGATGTTATGACTCAAAAGAACATAAAAGATATATATATACAGAACTTTCCACCCAAACACAAAGGAACATATATATATATTCTCAGCACCTCATGAAACTTTCTCTAAAACTGACCATATACTCAGTCATAAAGCACATATCAGTAGATACAAAAAATGAAAATAACTCCTTGTAGCCTATCAGAACACCATGAACTAAAGTTAGTGTTCAACAAATATACAAACCACAGAAATCATACAAATTCATGGAAACTGAACATCTTCCAATTGAACCACTTCTGGGTCAAAAAAAGAATTACAGAAAGAAATTAAAAAACTTTCTATAATTCAGTGAAAATGAATCCACAACATACCCAAACTTATGGGACACAATGAAAGCAGTGCTAAAAAAAATCATAGCACTAGATGCCTACATGAAAAAAATACTAGAGAAATCTCACTCAAGAGATTTAACAGCACAGCTTAAAACTGTAGAACAATTAAAAGTAAACTCACCTAGAAAAAAGTAGAAGGGCCAAAATAAAGTCAGGGCTGATATCAATAAACTTCAATCAAAAAGAATACAAAGAATCAATAAATCAAAGAGTTGTATCTTTGAGAAATTGAACAAGATAGATAAATCCTTATCTAAACTAACCAAAAGGTGAAGAGAGTACCCAAATTCACAAAAACAGAAATGAAAAGGGGGATATAACAACAGACATAAAGGAAATCCAGAGAATGATTAGGTGTCTGAAAACCTGAACTTCACTAAATCAAGAATTTTAAAAGAAATGGAGAGCTTTCTAGACAGGTACCACTTACCAAAATTGAATCAAGATCAGATAAATGACCTAAATAAACCTATAAACTGCAAGAAAATTGAAACTGTCATTAAAAGTCTCTCAAGCAAAAAGTATTTAGGGCCAGATTGTTTCAGTGCAGATTTTTACCAGATTTTCAATGAAGAACTAATCTCAAGTGAGTTTGATGGGGTACATAATGTAAAATCACCAAATAATAAATATATATAAAAAAATAAGGAGATAGGGAGAAGAGAGAGTGACTGGGAGGGGTAGAAGGGGAAAGGAGTTTGAAAAACTGGATACATGGATAAAAATGTGACTTTATAATAAAAAAGAAAAAAGTTATAATGTAACAAGAAAAAAAAAGAAAAGAAAGTGACAGTTCACCAGATGACCCATGGATAAAGCACATTTGAAGTGTGATTCTAATTGGTCCTAGTCAATAAAAATCTGGAGTCAGATATTAGGATGAAATATGAAATATGAAAGAAGCAGAGTAGCCAGCCACTGGAAACTTCTTACTTCTACAAAATATAAAAGGAAATGGGGGCTAGAGACTTTTTCTCTCTGCAAATGCTCAGACCAAATGGGTCCAAGATTCTGTCTGCACTTTTCTAGGAGACTCCTAAAGTTGTTCCACACAATAGAAATTTGCTAAACTCTTTTTTATGAGGCTACAGTCACCCTGATACACAAGCCATGGGAAAATAAAACAAATCAGAGTTGCAGAACAATCTTCCTCATGAACATTAATGCAAAAATACTCAATAAAATACTGGCAGACCAATTTCAAGAAAATATTAATAAATATTATTTACCAAGTAGGCTTCATTCCAGAGATGCAGAAATGATTCAACATACAAAAAACTGTCAATGTCATCCATCATATAAACAAACTGAAAGAAAAAAATCCATATGATCATTTCCTTAAATGGTGAGAAATCCTTTGAAAAAAAAATCTAACAACCCTTCATGAGCCTAGAGAAATCAGGAATACAGAAAAATGCTTAAACACAATAAAGGCAATATACAGCAAACTGTCAGCCAGCATCAAACTAAATAGAGAGAAACTCAAAGCAATTTTACTAAAATCAATAACAAGACAAGGCTATCTTCTCTCCCCTCTAATTCTCAAAGTTTTAGCTAAAGCAATAAGAAAACAAAAGGAGTTCTTGGGGATATAAACTGGAAAGGGAGAAGTCAAACTATTACTGTTTGCAGATGATATAATAGTATACATAGGTGACACCCAAAATTTTACCAGGGAACTCCTGCAGCTGAAAAACATCTTCAGTATTATAGCAGGGGACAAGAGTAACTAAAACAAAACAATAGCCCTCCTATTACAAACAATAGAAAGGATAAAAAAGAAATTGGGGAAATGTCACCCTTTACAATCACTGTGAATAGCATTAAATATCTTACAGTAACTTTAACCAAATAAGTGACAGGTCTGTATGACAAAAACTTTAAGTCATTGAAGAAAGAAATTGAAGAAGATATCAGAAAATGAAAATATCTTTCATGCTCTTGAATAGGTAAGATTAACATAGTAAAAATGGCTTTCTTACCAAAAGCTATCTGCAGATTCAATGCAATCTCCATCAAAATCCCAACACATTTCTTCACAAACCTTGAAAGAACAATACTCAACTTCAAATGAAACAGCAAGAAACCTAGGATTCCAAAAACAATTTTGTTCAATAATAGAACTTCAGGAGGCATCACCATCCCTGATGTCAAGCTATACTATAGAACTACAGTAATAAATTAGCTTGGAAGTGGCATAGAATTAAACTTGTGGATGAATGGAATCAAATCAAAGACCACAACATTAATTTGCTCACCTGTGAACATCCGACTTTCAACAAAATGGCCAAAAATTTACAATGGAAAATGAAAGATAGTACCTTCAACACATGGTACGGGCATAACTAGATGATGGTATGTAAAAGAAGGCTAATAGATTCATATCTATTATGCTGCAAAACACTCAAGACCAAGTGGATCAACAATCTCAACATAAATTCAATTACACTGAACTTGATAGAAGAGAAAGTGAAAATACCCTTGAAAGCACTGGCATAAGTGACCACTTTCTAAATATGATACCAGTGGCACAGACACTAAGAACAACAATTAATAAATGAGACCTCCTAAAACTGAGAAGCTTCTGTAAGGCAAAGGATGTGATCAATAATGGTGACCTACAGAATGAAAAAAGATCTTCACCAACCCTACATCACACAAAGTACTGATCTCTAAAATATATAAATAACTCAAGAAATTGGAGGTCAAATAACCAAAGACTCAGTTGGAAAATAAGGAATTCTCAACAGAAAAACTTCAAATGGCCGAAAGACACTTAAAGAATTGCTCAACATCCTTAGCCATCAGGAAAATGCAAATCAAAGCAACTCTGAGATAACATCTTATACCTGTCAGAATGGCTGAGATCAAAAGCACAGATTATAGCCTATGCTGGTAGAGATGTATAGCAAGTAGAACACTCCCCTATTGCTGGTGGGAATGTAAACTGATACAGTCACTTTGCATAGCAGTATAGCATTTCCTCAGAAAACTGGGGATCAATCGCCTCAATAATCCAGCAATACCACTACTGGGCGTATACCCAAAGGAGGCACATTTTTACCCACATTGCATTGGCTCAACTATGGTCATAGCAACATTATTTATAATATCAAGAACCTGGAAACAACCTAGATGCCGCTCAACTGAAGAAATGATTAACAAACTGGTACATTTACACAATGGAGTACTACTGAGAAGTTAGAAAAAATGAAATTCTGAAATTTGCAAGCAATTGGATGAACTTGGAGAATATCATTCTGAATGAGATAATATAGGCCCAGAAAAATGGACATAGTATGTACTCATTCATAAGTGGATTTTAGACATAAAGCAACCTGCAAACCAAAACCTGTGAACAGCTAGTTATGGGAAGGACCTTAAGAGAACTCCAGGGATGCCTTCTGGAAAAAGAAATAGAGAAGATCTCCTGAGTAAATTGGGAGCATAATGGGAAGCAAGCAAGGGGAGCTGGGAACAAATCATGAGAGAAGAAGATGGTTGAGTGAGAGAAGCAACAGAGAGGAAGAAAAAAGAAATGATATCTTGATGAAGGGATCCACTGTGGAGTTAGAAAGAAACCATGTGCTAAGGAAACCTCCAAGAACCCACAAGATGTTCCTGGCTAGGACTTCAAGCAATAGTAGAGATGATGTGTAAACATGCATTACTCTATAATTATATTTATGTCTACCCTAATTGTCATTATAGAACCTTCTATGAATGGATAGAGCTAGAAGCAGAGTTCTATAGCTAAGTACTAGGTAAAGACCCTGGTCCAATGAAGAGAGAAAGAGAAGAATGCATATGAGCAAAGGAATCAGGATCATGAGGAGGAGACCCACAGAGATGGCTGACCAGAGCTATTGGGAGCTCATTGACTCAGAATCAATTCATGAGAAACCTTTAGGGAAAGGAACTAAACCTTTCAAAGGTAGACAAGTGTCAAATGGCGTGGGCAGTTTGTGGAGCATATTGCAGTCGGACCAGACTATGTTTCTGGTGTTTAAACTAACATCTCAGAGCCCATTCACTACAGAGGAAGAACTAACTCATCCTTAATACTGGGATGAGGGACTTGGACCTACCTCAACTAAATACACTGGACTGAGTAGACTCACTTTGGGACTCCTTGCCCTCCATGGGAAATGACTGGGGGAGGGCATGGGGGAGGCTGAGAGAGGATTGGGAGGAACTGGGAGAAGAGAAGAGAGGGGAAACAGTGGTAGATATGGAAAGAAAATTAAGTAATTTTTTTTTTTTTTAAAAAAAAGGTCAGCACTGTAGGAGGATTGGATTCTTGTTGCAGTTAAGTTTGAATTTTGTAACTGTGAAAATTACTAGGTTGAAGAGGTTATTTATAGAGGTTTAAGGAAAATCAAAATATTTAATGTTACAAAGGTGGAAGGCAAGATCACATAAAATAAGACTGTAAACAATGCATTCCCAGAAAAAAGAAAATGTCTTTCTTAAAAATAATATCATAATAATGCCCCTCACTTTTGAATTATTCAGAAAGTGTGGCAAA
>PVIH01014724.1:11474-32779 GCA_004025045.1 Sigmodon hispidus
AAAAAAAAAAAAAAAAAAAAAAAAAAAAAAAAAAAAAAAAAAAAAAAAAAAAAAAAAAAAAAAAAAAAAAAAAAAAAAAAAAAAAAAAAAAAAAAAAAAAAAAAAAAAAAAAAAAAAAAAAAAAAAGAAAGCCTATTCTAATCAACCACACTGCTCTAGACAATAGAAAAGCTATAGAAAAAAAACCAAAAAATTAGGAAAAATCATAAAGTGAATAACTTGGCAAACTTCTGTAAGTGATCAAAGGCCAAAATTAAAAATATGAATGAATGATGCTGTCACTGAAGATTTGATTAACACAGGGGTGAATATAACAATAATTTCACCAGAATTTTGACATTCAAATTGACCCCTTCAGGAGGTAAATGTTCAGTTCTTGGAAATTGAGACATTATCTTAGAAAAAAACAGAATGGAAGATGGCTTGAATATATAGGACCAAAAGGACAAAGAGGAAAACTAAAATCATATGTGGCTAATATTGCCATAAATTTATAGAGACAAAACTGTAATAAGAGGTTTCTTGCCTGGACTTTTTGGGCTTGTCCCAGGTTTGGACCCACTCACAGTGCTACTGCCACATAACCCCAAATAATCACACAGAGATTTAGACACATTATATGCTGTTTGACGTATGGCTCAGGCATATTGCTAGCTAAACTGTAACTCTTCAAATAACCCATAATTATCCAAGTGGCTTAGTAGCTTTTCTCAGACCAACATTCTGATCTTGTTTACTCTGTGTCTACTGATATCCCTCTCTGATTCTTTCTCTTCCCCGAGTTTTCTTAGCCTGGTAGCCCTACCCACACTTTCTGTCGGCCTTCTGGTCAATTAACATTTTATCATACCAGTAGGAGAGACAAATGTTTACAATGTATCAGAACATAATTCCTTAACATCCCTTCCTTTTTTCTTTTTAAAACAAGAATCCCAAATCTAAATTTCTTCGTATAGTTTTTTTTTTTTTCACCTTATTTACATCAACTTGCAACCAACACTGGAAACAAAAACAAACATCTAAAATCTAATTTTTTGTAATGTGAGCATGAGCATTGTTTTTGTTTGTTTGTTTATTTGTTTGTGTTTGGGGAGAGATATACACACTCACTTCCAGGGGCTACATGAGAATTTATTTTAGGGATTTTCGGTATCCAGAGAAGGGAGGGAGAAAGTGAGAAGAAGAGAAGTAAAGAAGGAAGGGAAGAAAAGGAGGAAAAGGAACTAGCTCCCATGGTTTCTTTTAAGAGACGGGGTAGGCACAGATCTATAAAGCCACACCTGGGGGTATGCCCTCTGTTCAGTGCTCTGCAGGCACTAAGTTGGGGGGCATTTCAGAACATACTCATGCTTGGGGTTGTGCTCTGCAGGAGCCATGTTGGTTCCACCCTGCAGTGTGTCAGGAACATACTTACATTCTACCCTTTTGTATTAATTATAAAAAGAAAGCCAAGTTATGGGCAGGAAATAAACGGAGTCTACATGGTCTCTTGCGAACAGTCAAAAAAGGCTTCTTAGTATCAATATTTTCTTTGGAAAGCTCTGTTTGTTGGAGGCAAGCAGAGGTGTGGGTTTTTTAAAGTAAGACTTCCTGACTCAGCCTTAGTGGCCAAAACTGTATGGCTCTTTAAGAGGCCCTGTTGCCAAATACTTAAATGGAGTTCATGTGTAGTGGGAGGCTATGCTCTACTTGGTAGCAATGTGGACCCTAAAATTCCTCAGAGAGGTAGTTGTGGCTTATGCCAGTACCTCTGCTAAAAAGCTAAACTCCTTATGAAGTTAAACTAGGAGCTGGATGGAGCAAGTCAGTCACTTTAGTGAAGTCTTTAATTCTAATCACAATTGGCAGATTAAAAGTGTGGTCAGAAGCAGAAAAAAAAATAAGAGATGAGATATAAACAGCAAAGACAGACTTTTAAAAAGTCTAAATGTTTTACAGTGTATTTAAAAATATACATAGGCTTGAGAGATTAAAACAAAAAAGAATGAAAAAATACAGTCCTTAAAAAAGAAATGAAGTAAAAAAAAAAAAGTCACATAAAATAGAAATTACCAAGAGTACCTTCATACTGTATGTGTCTTGTCTTTAAGTTTTTTGACTGCAAATTAAGTAGTAAAAGCTGGAAAAAGACATTTAATTATAAATGCTGCTGAATTAATCTAGCTTACATATATATTTTTACTAAGGTAACTTTATAATTGAAATTAAAAGATATGCTACTTGAGAGAAGAGTTTTTGTTTCTTTGTTGTTGTTTTTTTTTAATTTTCACAAAAACTGAGAAGTTGTGAATTTATTCCTGGTTAAAGAAAATAAAGTTTAATTGAGGATTATACCCTGAAAAGTCTCTAATGGGAACAAAAAGCCCAGATGATTCAGCATTTCAGATCACCACTGTTGGAGTTTCCTCTGAGATCTGCATCTAAAACAATTTCAAGGAGACTGGCTGAAATGATCCAACCTTACAGACTACTCAACTAAAACTTGTTCCTAATTTTAGATTTTTATTTGTGTTCCCAAGGTATTGCCAGCATCCCCATTCATCAGGAAGTAGCCTGAAGAACTATGTCCACATTCCCAAAAATTAGATTATGAATGCTTGTCTTTGTTTACAGTGTTGCTTAAAAGCTGTGTAAATAATGGTGAACAAAAAACATACAAAGGAAATTAGACTTGGGGTACTTGTTTTTAAAAATAGGGGAAGGATGGATGTTGTGGGATTATGTTCTGGTACATTGCAAATATTTGTCCCTTGCACTGATTTAATAAAATGTTAATTGACCAGAAAGCAGGCAGGAAGTGTTGGTGGGGCTACCTGACTAAAACAACCTTGAGAAGAAGAAGAAACAGAGAGAGACACCAGCAGACACAGAGAAAACAAGACCAGAATGCTGGCCTAAGAAAAGGAACTAAGCCACTTGGCTAATCAGGGGTTACTTTAAGAGTTACGAGTTAGCTAGCAATATGCCTGAGTCACAGATTAATCAGCATATAATGAATGTAAGCCTCTGTATGATTGTTTGGGGCTAAGGGACAGTGGGAATGGGAGTGGGTCTAAACCTTGGGCAAGCCCAAAAAGTCCAAGCCAGTCCCACAATAGTAAGCTTCCAGTCTGACCTTTCCAGCCTAGCCCTGTGGTTCTGACTTGCTGACTTGCTGTCCTGCAGTCCTGCAGTCCTGCAGTTCTGTAGTCCTGCAGTCCAACAGTCCTGAAGAAACATACAGACACTTGTATTAATTTTATGCTGATCAGCCTATGTCTCTGGTATATTGCTAGCTAGCTTTTCCTCTTAAACTAACACATCTTATTCAGCCATGCTGCTTGGTACCTTTTCTTGGAGCAGCATAGTTGTCCTCTGCATCTGCTGGCTTCTCTGTTGTCTTTCTGATTTCTCTGCTCTGTTCTTCCTGTTCCCAGAGTTTTCCCAGTCTGATAGTCCTGCTCACACTTCCTGTCTGCCTTCAGCCAATCAACATTTTTATTAAACCAGTAGGCAGGACAATTATTTACAATATTATAGCATAATCCCACTACACAGTCTTCCCTCAACCTCTCTCTGCCCCTTCCCTTCGTGCATTCCCCAAAGATGTCAAGGAGTCCCAAGGTGGGTTAGTTCAGTCCAGCATATTCAGTTGAGGTAGGTCCAAGTCCCTCAGCCCAGTATTAAGGCTGGTTAGTTGTTCCTCAGTAGCAAATGGGCTCTCAGCTGGCAGTTCATGCACCAGAAATATAGTCTGATCCTTCTGCAAGATGCTCCACAAATTGTCTTTAACCTTTGACAGTCATCTACTTTGGAGTGTTTAATTCTTTTCCCTAAAGGTTCCCCAGTGATTGTTTCTGAGTCAGTGAGCTCCCAACAGCTCTGGTCAGCCATCACTATGTGTCTCCTCCTCATGAATCTGATCCCTTTGTTCATATACACTCTCTTCTCTCTCTCTCTCTCTCTCTCTCTCTCTCTCTCTCTCTCTCTCTCTCTCTCTCTCTCTCTCTCTCTCTCTCTCTCTTCAGCTGGGCCAGGAGCCTGATATGCTTAGCTATGGATCTCTGCTTCTGCCTCTATCCATTGCTGAATGAAGGTTCTATAATGGCAATTAGGCTGGCCATACATCTGATTATAGGGTAAGTCCTGCTTAGGTATCCTCTCCACTACTGCTTGGAGTCCTAGCAAGCGATATCTTGTGGATTCTTGGAGGTTTCCTTAGTACCAAGTTTCTTTCTAATTCCACAGTGGCTCCCTCCATCAAGATATCATTTCTTTTTTTCTCCCTCTCTGTTGCTCCTCTCACTTAAACATCTTCTCTCATGATTTATTCCCACCTCTCCTTGCTTGCTTCCCATTATGCTCCCAGTTTACTTAGGAGATCTTCACTATTTCCCTTTTCCAGAGAGATCCCTTAGTTATCTCTTAAGTTTCTTCTGTTACCTAGCTGTTCAGGGGTTATGGTTTGCAGCCTGGATATTTTTTGTTTTTGTCTAAAATAAAATTATGAGTGAGTACATATCATGTCTATTTTTCTGCACCTGTGTTACCTCATTCAAAATGATATCCATTTGCTTACAAATTTCAGAATGTCATTTTTTCTGTGGCTGAGTAGTACTTCATTGTATAAATGTATCATAGTTCAATCCATTCTTCAGTTGAGGGGCATCTAGGTTGTTTCCAAGTTCTTTCTATTATGAATAATGCTGCTATGAACATAGTTGAGCCAGTGCCCTTGGCGTAAGAATGTGCCTTTTTGGGGGTATATGTATATGTCCTATAGTGGTATTGCTGGATCACTGGGGAGATTGCTTTTCAGGTTTCTGAAAAACAGTCATAATGCTTTTCAAAGTGGCTGAACAAGTTTATACTCCCATCAGCAATAGAGGAGTTTTCCCCTTGCTCCACATCTCTTTCAGCATAGACTGTCATCTGTGGTTTTGATCTTATCCATTCTGACAGGTGTAAGTTAGGTATCTCAAAGCTGTTTTGATTTGCATTTCTCTGATGGCTAAGAATGTTGAGCAATTCTTTAAATATCCTTCAGGTATTTGGAATTATTTTTGTTGAGAATTTTCCCTTTTTAACTCTGAAACCCATGTTTTAAATTGGATTATTTGGGGTTATGGCCTCTAGTTTCTTGTGTTCTCTATATATTTTAAATATTAATCCTCTGTCAAATGTAGGGTTGATGAAGATATTTTCCCATTCTGTGGGCTGTCACTTTGTATTATTAACTATGTTCTTTGCCTTACAAAAGCCTTTCAGTTTCAGAAGGTCCAATTTATTAATTGTTTTTATTGTCTGTGCTACTAGTATTATATATAGAATGTATCCACCTGTGCTAATGCATTCAAGAGTATTTTCCACTTTCATTTCTATCAAGTTCAATGTAGCTGGTTTATGTTGAGGTTTTGACCCACTTGAATTTGAGTTTTGTGCAGGGTGATAAATATGGACCTATTTGCCTTCTTTACACACTAGTATCCAGTTATGTCAGCACCATTTGTTGAAAATACTTTTTTCTATTGTATATTTTTACCCTCTTTGTCAAAAATCAGGTGTTTGTAAGTATGTGAATTAAGGTTGAAATCTTCAATTCAATTCCATTGATTCACCAGTCTGACTTTATGTCAGTAGTATCAGGCTGTTTTTATTACTGTAGCTTTATAGCTTGAAGTCAGGGGTTGTGATGCCCCCTGAAGTTTTATTATTGAACAGGATTTTTTCTGACAATCCTGGGTTATTTGATACTTCATCTGAAGTTGAGTATTGTTCTTTCAAAGTCGGTAAAAAATTGTTTTGTGATTTTGACGGGAATTGTAGTGAACCTGTAGATAGCTTTTTGTAAGGTTAACATTTTTACTATGTTGAGCCTACTTATCCAGGAGAATGGAAGCTCTTTCCATTTTCTGATATCTTCTTCAATTTCCTACTTCAATGACATAAAGTTCTTGTCAAACAGGTTTGTCACTTTTTTTGGCTAGAGTTACCTGAAGATATTTAATGCTGCTTGCACCAATTAAAAGGTAATGTTTCCTTAAGTTCTTTTCCAGACCTTTTATAATTTGTGTATAGGAGGGCTATTGATTTTTTTTATCATATACCCTGCTATATTTATGAAGGTGTTTATTAGCTGTACAAGTTTCCTGGTAGAATGTTAGGTGTCACTTATGTATACTATCATGCCATCTTCAAATATAAATCTCTTGACTTCTTTCTTTCCAATTTTTATCCTCTTAATCTCCTTTTATTCTTTTATCACTTTAACTAAAACCTTGAGAACTATATTAAATAGATAAGAGGAGAAAAGACAGCCTTGTCTTGCTTCTGACTTTAGTGAGATTACTTTGAATTTCTCTCCATTTAGTTTGCTGTTGTCTTTTGGCTTGTTGTATATTGCCTATATTATGTTTATGTATTGCCCTTGTATTTCTGATCTTTCCAGGACTTTTATCATGATGGAGTGTTAGCCTTTTATCAAAGAATTTTTCAGAATCTTAGGAAATGATCATGTTTTTTCTTTTCTTTCTGTTTGTTTATATGATGGGTGACATTGACATCCCTGCATCTCTAGGATGAAGTCTACTTGATCATGGTGAATAATTTTTTGATATGTTTTATAATTTGGTTTGCCAATATATTGATTATTTTGCATCTAAGTTCAAGAGGGAGATTGTTCTGTAATTCTCTCTCTTTGTTGCATCTTTGAGTGGCTTGGGTATCAGGGTGACTGTAAAAAAAGTTTGGCAATGTTTCTTCAGATTCTATTGTATAGAGCAGTTTGAGGAGTTTTGGTTCTTCTTTGAATGTCTGATTGAATTCTGCACTGAAGCCATTTGGTTCTGGACTTTAAATTGCTTGGGAGACTTTTTAATAAGAGCTTTAACTTCCATGGGGGTTATAGGTCTATTTCAGTCACTTATTTGGTCTTGATTTAATTTTGTAAGTGGTATCTGTCTAGAAAGCTCTCCATTTCTTTTAAGTTTTCCAATTTAGTAGGGGATATGTTTATAAAGTATGACCTAATGATTCTCTGGTTGTTCTTGGTATCTGTTCTTATGTCCCATTTTCATTTCTGATTCTGTTGATTTGAAGACTCTCTCTTTGCCTTTTGGTTAGTTTAGATAAGGGTTTGTCTATCTTGTTAACTTTCTCAAAGAAACAAATGTTTGATTACTGATTCCTTGTATTGTTCTCTTTGTTTTAATTTTGCTGATTTCATCCCTGAGTTTGATTATTTCCTACTTCTTCTAGGTAAGTTTGTTTACAATTGTTCTAAAGTTTTCAGCTGTGATGTTAAGTCTCTTGTGTGAGATTTCTCTAGGTTTTTCATCTAGTCACCTAGTGCTATGAATTTTCCTTTTAGCAGTGCTTTCATTGTATCCCATAAGTTTGGGTATGTTGTGAATTTATCGTCATTAAATTCTAGGAAGTCTTTTTTGCTCTCTTTCTTAAATTCTTCCTTGATCCAGAGATGGTTCAACTGAGAGATGTTTAGTTTCTGTAAATTTGTAGGTTTTTTATGATTTTTCTTGTTGTTGAACTCTAACTTTATACCATGGTGGTCTAATAGGATACAAGGAGTTACATCCATTTTTTGTATCTATTAATGTTTGTTTTATGACCAAGTATGTGATCAATTTTAAAAAAATTTCATGAGGTTCTAAGAAAAATGTATATTCCTTTGTGTTTTGTGGAGAGTTCTGTATATATCTATTAAGACGTTTTTGATCATAATATCTGTTAGATCTTTTATTTCCCTGTTGGAGATTTTGTTTTGTCAACCTATCCATTGGTGAGATTGAGCCATTGAAGTTTTCCACTATTAATGTGTGGGGTTTGATATGAGATTCAAGCTTTAGTAGTGTTTATTTTACATATGTAGGTGCCCTTTTTGGGGGGCATAAATGTTCAGGATTGAGACTCATTTTGGTGAATTTTTCCTGAGCTAAATAAATAATGACAATCCTGGTATCTTTTTGTTTATTTTAACTTGAAGTCTATTTTGTTAGATATTAGAATGGCTACACCAGCTTGTTTCTTAGGACCATTTGATTGGAAAGTCTTTTCCCAACTGTTTGCCCTGAGGTAGTATCTGTCATTGAAATTGAGGTGTGTCTTTTTATGCAGTTAAAGGATGTTTTCATATTCATCCTGTGTTAGGTTATGTCTTTTTATAGGCAAATTGATATTAAGGTATATTAATGACCAGTGGTGGAAAACATGGTGGATGGAGGAGGCTAAAACCTATCATTTACCATAAATTCAGGGTGTACTCATTGTGTAATGATTGTCTTTCTATGTCAGCATAATCTCCCTCCCCAAAAAGATGGTCTTGGAAGATTTCTATGTCATTATCTCTTCTTGTTGTTCAACTGTTTTAGCTTCCTCCATTCACCATGTTTTCTACTGTAAAAGTGGTCCCACCTCCAAAACAGCTGTAACCATATCTCACCACTGTTTAGGAAAAACTCATTTACATGTTGATCAGAAATGTAACATTTGTTTTACAATGGTAATTGCATACCATAAGTAACAATTGCTTTGTTGACTTTTCTTAAATCTAATATTTTACTGGAGCCCAACTAACTTCTGAACAATTTTTATCATTTTGTGATTTCTTTAAACTTATTAGATATACTAATATTTGCTATTTGAAAAAGCCTTGGGCTGTTTTGAAAAAGCCTTGGGCTATTTTGTGTAATCTTATAAGAAAATGTTGAGATTGGCTATTTAAATTCTTCTGTCTGGGTCTGAATATCTCTGTGTTCTTTCTTAACAGACTTTTCTAAGACTATCTTCTTAGGATTTAAATTAAATGACTTTTTAAATGATAAAACAAATTAATCAAACAAATAATAGTGATAATAATCAATGATAATCACATTTACATTATTTATCTTCTCTTTTATTGGATTTAGTTTTAAATTGTTTAGAGTATTATCAAAGGAAGATCAACCACCTTCCATTATGCTACTCTTTACTGTTTTTACTGTGGGAAAAGTTCTATCTCTGTCTTAAACAAATTCCCCTTCTTAAGAAAAACCAACTCTCCAAACTTGTTGCCAATGACAGTTTAGATGACTATGAAGTGGGGCATCTCCCTAGTGTAGTAGCAGCCTAAAGGAGGTTCAAAAAAAGAAGAAAATAACACAACCCAGTAGGAGAGGGCAGCTTCTGTCTAAAAAACTTACCCAGATGACTGTGGAGAAGAACTACCTGAGGAGACTCTGCCTAAGGCTAAAGGCTAACTCCTAACAGAAAACCTAGCCTAGTTAATAAAAAAACAACCTAGTTATCCAGTCACATGTAGCTCTGGCTGGCAAGTGGCTTTAAAAAAAAAAAAAAAAAAAAAAAAAACCCAAAAACTCATGCCCCAAAATTTGAGCTCAAAATATTGCACTGATTCTAATTAGTATATAATGAAAACTCAAAGCAGAATAGCTAGAATATCAGAGAGTAGAAACAGACTACAATCAATTCTCATCCAGCCAATTTTCAAGTCAAATGGTAAATTCTGTCTTCAAGTGTCCTTTGCCTGACTGGTTGCTTCTACAGAATGTCTAAATTTCTGCTTTCTACTACCTTACATATCTTCCCTGCCCAGCTCTTTCACTTTTGGTTAAACTCTGTATCATAATCCTAGAGTTAGAATTAAAGGTGTGAGTTACTATGGCTTGCTTGTTAGGCCCAGAACTGCAGAAATCAAAAAAGATCTCTTGTCTCTGGAATGATGTGATTAAAGGTGTGAGTCATTACTCTCTGACATTGACTGTGGGTGATCCTGTCCTCAGATATTCCAGGCTGCTTTTATTAAATATATGATATATCACCACATATTGTGGTTTGAAAGAAAAGGGTACGCAAAGAGAAAAGCACCATTAAGAGGTGTGGTTTTTGTCGTGGGTATAGCTTGTAGGAGAGCATGTGTTGTTACTGTGGGGATGAGTTTTCTTTGTTCAACATACATCCAGTGAGATAGACCACTTCTTTTTATATGGCTCAATATGTAGAACTCTCAGCACCTCTCCAGCACCATATCTGCCTGCATGCCTCCATGTCTTGCTGTGATGATAATAGACTAAACCTTTGAAAGTATACTCCAGCCAGCTAAATGTTTTCCTTTATATGAGTTCTTGTGGCATTGGTATCTCACCACAGCAATAGAAACTTTAAGACAAATACTTATAACTTCAGCTCCAAAGACATTTTTTTTTTACTTGCATGGACAATAATTTGCACAGGTGTGTTCTAGCATGCACACATCTGCGCACATCATTGTCCACCTGCAACCTCAAACTGTGGCAGTTGGCGCTCACTGAGTTAGAAAGGCTGAGACCCTCTCCAGGCTTCCCAGTGTTGTAAACTTGGGTGATAGCAATACAGATGGACACTTTGGGTGAATTCGCTGAGACAGAGTTTTCTTTATAAAAAAATAAAAATAAAAAATAAACCTTGAAAAAGTTTTTTGTTGGTTTGATTTTTGAGACAGGGATTTTGAGTGTAGCCCTGGCTGTCTTAGAATTCATGATGTAGAACAGACTAGATTTGAATTCAGAGATCTGTCTATCTCAGCTTCCCAAGTCCTAAGATTAAAGGTGTGTACCACTACTGTCCAACCAAAATCATTTTTTTAAAAAAATTAACTCTAAACCGGTGGATTATTTAAGATCCTAGAAAATTTCAATAAAGACATTGGTTTTATCCAAATTATTCAATAGGCTTGTTTTAATCCTATGTCATTTTTAGAAGGGTTTTTTTGTTGCAGTTAATAGCTATTTAAAATGTATATGGTAATTATCCAGTGTGAGAATGGCTTGGTCAGTGTAAATAAAAGTGTAAAGTATGATAATTTATTTAGCAGGTATATGTATCTATTATGAAATTATGATAATTACTGCATTGACAGTTGAAGAGATACAAGCAAACTATTGGAGAGAGTGGATACTTGGAGAGATTCATGATGTGCAGTCATGTGTTGAAGGGCAACCTTGCAAGCAGTACCCAAAATGTGACTGTGTCAGCAGATGCAGTGTGATGGCGGGGCCACCTGGGAAATGACTGGATAGTGGATCTTGAAGAGCAGTGACATGAAGGAATTTAAACTACTTTAACATGAATGAATCTCACAGCCACAATGTTGAGTGAATGACAGCAGAAATAAAATAATCCATGTCTTCAGATCATCTCTAAGAACTTTAAGTATCTGCAACCCCAAGCTGTGGCAGTTGGAGCTCACTGTGTTGGAAAGGCTGAGGCCCTTTCTAGGCTGCCCAGTTTTAGAGACTTGGGTGATGGCAACATTGATGGTCACTTTGTGTGAATTCACTGAGACAAAGGTTTACTTTATTTTGAAAAGTGCAATATTGCTGCAGAATACTTTCGTCAGATGGAAACTACATTTGTTTTGAAGGTAGAAAAATTTGCTTTGCATCCTGGAAACAATGTTGTCAGATGTTCTGTGCATTAAGGGAAGAACATCAGGCCTCTGTTTAATCTCCTCTAAGAGCCCAGTGGAAGGCGTTTCTAACTATACCCTGATAAAGCAGCCTCCCTTTAATGTCAGGACATGTATTTTGAACCTATGCAAGAGGTTTCTTCCTGCTGTGCTTAATTTCGGAGTCCAATGCTGTTGCAAAAGCAGATGTAATGTGACACCCTGTGCAAAGAACAAGAGTGGTTTTCATCAGTTCAGACCCTGTTGTAAGTTGGCTTGCTTTTCCTAGTCAGGCAGAGGAGCTACACATCTCTAAATGGTTTTATTTTAAGCTGCTAATAAAAAATAAAGTAACTTTAAAAATTGACTAATATTTTGCATATAGGGCCAAAAGTATCGAGGTGAAACAAACAAAACATCAGATATTTAATTCTAGTTTGTGCTCAAAGGAATATTTATTAAACTGATAATGTTAAAGGCCATGTGATATTTCAATTTTGATTCCCATTTTAAACTACCTTGATGATGATAATTATAATTTAAAGGGAAATGTCAAATCTTTTAAAAGTTTCTAATAATTTACATAAATAAAATGAGAACATTTCACATATCAAAAATACTAATTTGTTCATGGAACAAAATAAATATCAGGTTTCCTTTCATTGATTATGTAGCCATCAGAACTGTGACATGACCTCCCTCTATAACAAACAAATAAATTGAAGAACAGATTATTAAGTAGATAGGCCTTAGTTAATCACAATTAAATTAGGACTGTGGCCTGCCTTACAAGGTCATTAAGGTATGGAGCAAAGTTTTATATAGTTAAAAAATCTTACTGAGAAAAGCTTTCCCTTCCCATTTGCAGTAATCAAATGTCCAGGTGATCTCTGATTTGTATGTTCCCATCAGAGAAAATGCATTTTTTTAAATATCATACACGTGCAAGTTCATAGTTTAGGATATAGAAAAAAATTACTATTTGAATGCTCTGGAGCCTATTTGGCTTTGGCAAACTTAACTTTCTTTCTTGTTATGATTCTTCCCTCCTCACCTCCATTTCCATAATTTCAGAGACTCAGGAAGAAGATCTAGAGCCCTTTTTCAGCTACAACCACCTGATAAGGGCGAGCAGAAAGCTCAGGACTTCCCTTGGTAAACAGTGATCCAAGAAACAGGAAAGGAGTAGGGAGCAGAGGGCAGTAAGGGAATGCTAGCACCAGACCCTCTGGTTCTTAAGAAGATGTCTTCTGGCAAAGTAGACCTACCATCCAGTGTAGAATGTAGTCGCTGATGGGATGCCTCTAGAGTATCAGTACCTGCTGGAGTTGTTGTATTTCAAGACTTCCCAGACCAGCTGGATGTCATACTCCACTTGGGACCCACCTAGGCATCCAATTGACTGAAAGCAACAGTATTCTCCAGTATTCTTTATTTATTTAGAAGTTTACTCCAAGGAGGATTTCTGTTTCAGATCCGCACACTGGAGACAGTCTTCCCAGACTACACAGATATTTTTCCCCGTGTTAACGTTCTTGCTTTTTTTTTCCTTCTGTTTTTTCATTTATTTTTTTTAACATATTCACCACTCTTCCCCATCCCTACCCTCTTTCCAGTCCTCTCCCAGCTTTTCCCCCACGGCATTCTTCATTCCTCAGAAAGGGTAAGGACTCCAAGGGTGAGTCAGTGCAGTATGACAGACATATCCAGTTGAGGTAGGATTAAGCACCTCCTCCAGTTATAAGAATTAACAATGTGTTCCACTGTAGGGAATGGGCTCCAAAAATTCAGTTCATGCAGCAGGAATAAATTCTAGTCCCACTGCCGGAAGGCCAACAAACTGCCTTGGTCATTAGACTGTTATCCATATTCAATGGGGTTAATCCAGTCCCATGTAGGTTACCCCGCTGTCCTTTCAGAGTCAGTGAGCTCCCAATAGCTCGGGTCAGCTGTCTCTGTGGGTTTCCTTATCATGATCTTGACCCCTTTGCTCATATAATCTCTTTTCCCTCTCTTTGACTGGACTGGGAGCTCAACCCAGTTCTTAGCTGCGGATCTCTGCATCTGATTCCACTAGTTTCTGAATAAAGGCTCTATAATGATAATTAGGGTGGTCATCAATTTGATTACAGAGGAAGGCCATTTCAGGCACCCTCTCCACTATTGCTTGTAGTCTTAGCTGAGGTCATCTTTGTGAGTTGTTCGTTCTTCCTTAGCAGCAGATTTCTAACTCCACAATGGCTCCCTCTGTCAAGATATCTCTTTCATTGTTCTCTCTCTCTGCTCCTTCCCCAACTCAATTAACATGAATTTCCTCATGTTTTCATTCTACCTCCCTTTGCCCCTCCTGCTATGGTCCCAATTTACTCAGGAGATCTTTTCTATTTCCCAAACCCAGGGAGATCTATGGATGTCTATCTTAAATTCCTCCTGTTGCCTAGCTGCTCAGGGGTTGTGTATTATAGCCTGATTATCCTTTGATTTACTACAGATGAAGTCCTCATATGAGTGAGAACATAGCATGTTTTTCTTTCTAGGTCTATGTTACCTCACTCAAGATGATATTTTGTTTTAGATTCATCCATTTGCATGCAAATTTCAGAATGTCTTCTTTTTTCTGCTAAGTAGTACTCCATTGTGTAAATGCACCACAATCTTTTAATCTAGTCTTCAGTTGAGAGGGATCTAGGTTGTTTCCAGGTTCTGCCTGTTATGAATAATGCTGCTATAAACATAGTTGAGAATGTTCTTGTGGTAAGAATATGTATGCTTTGGATATGCCCAAGAGTGGTATTGCTGGATTATTAGGTAGTTTGATATTGAGTCTTCTTAGAAACCACCATACTGATTTCCAAAGTGGCTATACAAGTTTACATTTCAACCAGCAAAGTAGGAGTATTCTCCCTTGCTTCATATTCCCTCCAGCATAGGTGGTTATCAGTGTTTTTTATCTAAGCCCTTCTGACAGACATAAGGGTTGTTTTGATTTCCATTTCCCCAGTGGCTAGGGATGTTGAGCAGTTCTCTAAGTGAATTTCAGACATTTGACATTCTTCTCTCCAGAATTCACTATTTAGCTCTATATCCCATTTTTAAATTGGAATATCTGGATTTTTGATCTCTAGTACCTTGAGTTTTATATATATATATATATATATATATATACATATACATATATGTATATAGATATTAGAAATCAGTCCTCTCTAAGATGTAGAGTTGGCAAAGATCTTTTCCCATTCTGTAGACTGTCATTTTGTCTAATTGACTTTGTCCTATACCTTCTCAAAGGTTCTCAGTATCAGGAGGTCTTATTTGTTAATTGTTGCTCTCAGTGTCTGTGCTATTACTATTATATTTAGAAAGTGGTCTCCTGTGCCAATTCTTTCAAGACTATTTTTTACTTTTTTCTATCAGGTTCAGTGTAAGTGGGTTTATGTTGAGGTCTTTCATCCGCTTGGACTTGAGTTTTGTGTAGGGGGATAGATATGGATCTATTTGCATTTTTCTACATGCTATCATCCACTTATGCCATCACCACTTGTTGAAAATCCTTTTCCATTGCATATGTTTTACTTCTTTGTCAAAAATCAGGTACCTGTCTAGGAAGGAATTCATTTTTTTCAATTGTCCAATTTTTTTGAGTACCTGTTTTGAAGTATGACCTAATGATTCTCTGGATTTTTTCTATGTCTGTTGCAATGTCCCCCTTTTTATTTCTGAATTTGTTAATTTGGATATTTTCACTATGCCTTTTTGATTAGTTTGGATGAGGGCTTGTCTATCTTGTTTACTTTCTCAAAGAACCATCTCTTTGTTTAATTGATTTATTATATTATTCAATTTCAATTGTATTGACTTCAATCCTGAGTTTGATTATTTCCTGCCATCTGCTTCTGGGTGAGTTTGCTGTTAATTGTTCTAGAACTTTCAGCTATGCTGTTAAGTCTCTTGTATGCGATTTCTTCAAAATTTTTATGAAGGCACATTGTGCTATGAACTTTCTTTATAATACTGCTTTCATTATGTCCCATAAGTTTGGGTATGTTGTGGATTTATTATCATTGAAGAAAAATGAAGACATCAAATGTTACAACTGTGGAAAACAAGGTCACCTAAAAAGATAATGTAAACAAGGCATTCCTAGAAATAATGTTTTTCCTATGAATAACCCTTTATGCAGAAGGTGTGGCAAAGGTAGGCATTGGACCAATGAATGTAGCTCAACAAGGGACAGCCAGGGTAAAAATTTTTTTACTTCAAGAAATGCCCTGAGGGGCCTGACCATATCAACTTCAGTTATGTTCTACCCTGGTATGGTGGAGCAAACACCTTCACAAAGAAATTAAAGAATATAATGCCTATTGTTAAAAATAATATTGCATTAGATGATAGAAAAGCTAAACAAGAGAGAACATAAAATCTGGAAAAACTATTAATCATAATTAATAAATATTAGAAATGGAACCTCCCCAAAGTAGAGTTGGGGAAGTGTTTTACTTTTGTTTCTGCAGGTAAAGGAAAGCTATAGATATCATCAAGATTAATAGAAACTTGATTTGAACAGGTGAAACCTCTTGATAAAGAAAAATGATGGTTCATCTACCAATGTGACAATTCTATAAGTTGTAAAAATGAGGGTTAGAGCACAGTTCTGTTTTTGTTTTTACAGAAAAATTGAAATAACCATCTTCAAGAAGTCAAAAGATCTTGGACATACAAGCAAAGAAAAATCAGGCCTATTGGTGTCAATATACTCAACAGGATAAAGTCTCACTGCCTAACATCTATATCTCTTTACTTCTAAGAAAAGCTGAAGTCTCAATATAATCATAAATTAAAACTGGCTTTGGAGTTGGAGTGTGGCTCTCTTCTTCTCTAAACCCAAGTATGCTTATTAAAGGAAAATGTAAAATCTCTTTATTATATTGGAAAGACCTCCTGATATGGGACAGAAGACAAACCAAAATTAAGAAACTATTCAAGTGTTACTATTCTCATGGTCTTTTGGCATAAATTTTATATTAAAAATTTTAAGATTAATATATATTTATATATTTTAAACTTTGTTATGATATTAAAGGTCATATAACATACTAATTAATTGTATGAAAAATGTTTTTGTCTAGCTTTCTGTACATTATTTTAAGTTTGAGTCTCTATCAGTTTTCTGTAAAAAAACATGTGATGCCTAATTGTAACCTTTGAAGTCTCCAAAAGGAAGATGGAGCCCCACAATGATGATTTTTCCTGGACTATAATAACATCCTTAACCTGACAAGCACCACCTAAAGATCAGCTTTGGACTACAAACTACTCTGGACAATTCTGAGGTGGCTAGCTAAGGTGATCTACCTTCAGACTTTTCTTGCCAGGAATTGAGACAAGCCCTGCATTTTCCCATTATGCAGAGACTGGACAACAAATGATACAACTACCTCTCCCAGGATTTGACAATTAAGACAAATTTTCTTTACAGATCAACTAAAGAATCTGTCACCCCAGATAGCAGAAAGTAAATTGAAGTGCATAACTCCAACATTCCCAAGAGGTAGGGTGGATGATTTTTAGTCTTTCAAAGAGTTATGAATAATTGTAATTATTTAGAATGATTGATTAAAAATTGTTATTAGTAATAATTAGGGAAAATAACTGAACAAGGGGGATCACATTCTGGGTTCTTGTTTGAAAAAAAAGAAAAAGATAAAAGAGGATAAAAGGGTAGATTACTGAATCTATTTTTAAAAAGACATGAATATGCTTCAAATATTTTACATTGGATTTTATTTTTAATATTGTATACAAATTGTGTATATTGATACAAAGTTGAGATTAATTTTGTTACTGTACATATATTTCTAATCTTGTTCAAGGTATTGTATCTATACAACATCTATGATATCTAACAATGTACTGAAAATTAGTAGTCATTAAAATTTATTATTACCAACTAATTAGACTATTAAAAAGTTAGTAGTTTGTCATTACTTATATAAGTCATATCAAACTTCTATAAGTCATATCAAACTTATAGTCATATTATATGCTTTCAAAGTAAAATGAAAATATACTTTAGATCAACAGGTCATCTTCAAATACTCCAGAGAACTACAAAACATGCATTTAAGATATTTTAATAATGTAGGTTCTTCTTATTTTTATGACAGTGAAACATGTCTGCTCTTTGCAGTATCAATTTACTTCAGAGAAGATAATGGGCATCAAAGAAACTTCATATGGAATTTACATTCTTTGTGACAAAAGTTAGTCACTAGGTAAGAAAGTTCCCTTGCCTCAACTGCTGACATTATGATGTTCAAAACAGACAAGCAGGACACACAAGATAGAACTGCTGAACCTTGCCAAGACAGGGTAGGAAGGTCATTACAAATATCCTGATTCATACATAATTCTCTCCTATTGTTTATGCCTTTATGCCCCAATGTTGCAGAGAAAACTTGGGTGACTATCCAGAAAGCTAGCTGTTTCTGTCATTTCTTCCAGTTTTTTTGGAGGTAGCTTGCTTGCACTTCCTATTTAGGTATTTAATATTTCCTTCTCAGATCTCTGAGAGAGTTGAAAACTAGATAGTTATAATTTTTCTAGTTACAGATTCTTAAACTCACTAAGAGGTTTAAAGTGTATAAGTTTGAGACATCCAAAGAAAATTTTTAGTTGCTAATACTAGTTAGATAGAAAGCAGTATAGGTACAATCCTTTTGACTCACAAAGACAGGATAAATAATGAAGCATTTTCTCTGAATTTATCAATTGTTAATGGACTGGACATTATTGATGTAATTAGTGCTCATATATATTGTATATAGTTTTTCTTACATTAGTTATAACCTTTTATATTTTGACACAAAAGGGGATATGTGGTGATATATTATATATTTAATAAAAATAGCCTGAAATACCAGAGGACAGAGCCACACACAGAGCCAAGCCAAGAAGGTCAGGGAGTAGTGACCTTTAATCCCAGCACTCAGGAGGCTGAGATCCTTTGGATCTCTGGGAGTTCAAGGCCCAACAGAGCCAGGTGGTAGCACTCACCTTTAATCCTAACACTAAGATAGTTAAACCAGGAATGAGATAACTGGGTAGAGAAAGAGGAGGCAAAAGTTCTTCCCTTTTCCTGTGCTCTCTTTCCATTGACAACTGAGAATCTGTCAGTCTGAGGATTCTTGAAGATAGGATCTATCCTGATCCTGAGGAGGTGGCTAAGTGAGAACTGAATGTGGTTTGTTCCTCTGTCTCTCCGATATTTCAGCTTTTCCCTAATGTTTGACTCTGAGTTTTTTTTAATAATACCAAATAGAATTCATGCAATACTATGAGGTTTGAATTAGCATCTATTTAACCTTCTATGTGCATCACTTGCTTGTGTTTCCCTACAAACCTGTGGCCTTTGACTTTCAAGAGCCCCCAGGCTACCCCATCAGTAGCTGTTTGAGGTGACTCTTGTGTCTTCCTTGCTTGACTATTTAAGACCTATTTCCCATTCAAATATGCATACCATCCTGTCTGTGAAGTGACGCCTTCTTCTCTGCTTTCCTACTTCCTTCTATGTCCTGATCATACTTTAAGGTTAGGCCTTCTCTGAATCTTCCTATATCAAGTTTGCTTTCCCTGTCCTGATTATACTTTGTAAAGTTACAGAAACATGTGCTCTGAGGTTACTATTCCAGTGAGTTAATAGGCTCCCATGGGCTATGTGTTCTTTTTTTTTTAAAGCATGAGGAAATGTATTTTTATTGAAAGTGAACTACTTATAGTTTCTCTTTTGATCATTTAACCCCTGAGTTTTATCACTTTATTTCTTGTCCTCAATGCTGGATTTACTTTATCTTTTAATGTGTTTGTTGGAAAATGTTTCCTACAACATCACTGACAAAGGACACATGGTAACTATTTCAAAATATTTCTTTTTTGAAAATATGTTTATTTAGGATAGATTTCTGGTTTGAAACTTTCTAACTTTCTCAATAATTCAACTTTTAAACTAATAGTTAGTTTGTACTGGCTACTTCCTATCAGTTTGGCACAAACCTAGATATATCTTGGATGAGGAAATCTCAATTGAATTGCCACCATATACCTACCTTGGGGGAATGTTTGTCAGACATTTTCTTGATATCAATCAACTGACTTGGGAGGGCACAGCTCATGTGGGATGTGCCACTGCAGGGTACATGGTCCTGGGTAGATAAAAAAAAAAGCCAAGCATAACAGGGGGAGCAATCCAGTAAGCAGCATTCCTCCATGGCTCCTATTTGAATCCACCTGGAACCTTCTATGATCGACTGTGATTGAGGCTAGTTTATTTAAACTAAATAAACTCCATGAAGTTAACTTTGGAAAGTGTCTTATCACAGCTACAGAAACCTGCTTAGGACATACCTAAACATATTAGTGTTGTAAGTCACAATCAGCTCTTAACTACAAAAACAAAAAAGTTTAAGCTCCAGACTCCTACAATTGATACAATTTAAAATAAAACATAACAATTTATGGAAAGAAGTTAAGTGGCAGTGACTAAAGAAGATCCAATTTATAACTTAGAAGACACAAACTATTAACTATATTTATTTGTGCTTTTAGTTAAAACAATTTTCACCTTAAAGTTAATTACATAATTTTGGTTTGGTTTGAAAACTATCCCTAAGAAGCTTTAGATTAATTAAAATAATGGATTAGCATTTTATTTCTTAAAATTGACATATGGCAAAATTGATTCTGTCTATACAATCATAGTTCTGCCACGTTCAGAATAAACAATATGCTCATTAATACAAAAATCTCCCATGTACTTTGCCTTCATAGTCAAACAAATGTTGGCAACTACTGATCTCCTCTCTGCTCCATATTTCTAGCTCCTTGGGAAAAAAAAATGAATCATGTAATAGCAGGTCACTGAATTTTCCTCTCAGCATATCTTTGACATTTACCCATATTGCTATGGTTTTCCAGGATTCTTTCTTTTTCATTGCTTAATAGTATTTCATTATATAAAGGTAATATCATTTATTTGTCCATTTATTGTTGGCAGACATTTGAGTTGCTTCCAGGTTAGGCAATTCAATGTAGACTTACTGCAGACATTCATGTGTATGTTGTTCTGTTTTAAAGGCATGAGTCCCAAGTTCATCAAGTAAACTTTAGAAGTGGGACCATTGGACCATGCTGTCAGTGCAGGTCTGACCTTAGAAGAGGCTGCTAAGTGCTAAGTGCAGCTGTGCCATGTTTGTGTTCTCACTACATAACATGGAAGCTCAACTGTTTCTATCAACACAACATTGCATTTTATCAGACTTTTAAAATGGAGACATTTTGTAAAATATGTTGATATATAAACATGATTTTAATTTATACTTTTTAATGATCCTTAGCATGTTTTTGGTTGTTACATATCATCTAGAGATAATTTTCGTAAAGTATTGCTTAAAATATTTTGTTCCTTTATTTTTTTAAACTGTATTTTATTTTTAATTTTTCTTCAGTTGCATCATATTTTAGAGATCTTCAGAAATACAACCTTTGTTGTATTTTGAAATGATTGCTCATGGTATGTGGCTTCTCTTTTTATTTTATTGACTTTATTTAACAGAACAATTTTTACTTTTAATGGGATTCCTTTCTTCTCTTTTTTTCTTGAATGAATTGAGCTTTTGAATCAGATTTAATGCTTACTTTCTAGTGTCAGATCACTAAAGGTTTTAATTCTATTTTATTTTCTGAAGTAACTGGCTTGAATTTTATATTTAGATTATTTAGATTATTGATTAATTTGGAATTACTGAGAATAACTTGAGAGGTTCAGGGTGTCCTTTTGTTTTTCTTTGTCTTGAAGATAATGGTGTTTAATTTTTTGTAGTAGTTTTGG
>PVIH01014724.1:32879-52769 GCA_004025045.1 Sigmodon hispidus
TGTGTGTGTGTGTGTGTGTGTGTCTGTGTGTGTGTGTGTGTGTGTGTGTGTGTGTGTGTGTGTATTCCTTCACCCAAACCAATGTTGCGATTGCTCCAGCTTTATAGAAAATCTTAAAATGAAGCTTTGTGGTTTTTCTATGTTTTCCATTTTTCTTGATCTTCTGTTTAATATACTTTTTAAAAATCAGCTGTTGTTTAAATTAATTTAGACCTCAGTCTACTATCCATTTGGAGAAAAATTGTGACTTCACTCTGAGTCTTCCAACCCACAAAGATGGTCTATCTTGTCATTTATTTCTAAAAATTTTAACAGCATTTAAAATTTTTTGACATTTTGATTGTACATGTCTTGTCATATTTATAACAGGTACATTAATTTTCTTTTGTGGATGCTAAAAAGTGACCTATATTTAGTGTCATAAAACAACTCAAATTATTTTCTTGTAATAGTATATTTTTGAAATCTAACAGAGACTCAGACTGAAATGAAGGTGCCAACAAGACTATAATATGTTATGGGGCTCTTTGGGATAACAGTTTAATTTGCCTGTTTTTTTAGCTCGTAGTTGCTCTCTCGCCTCTTTTCCTGGTCTCTGGCCTGTCCTTTGTGAACTGTGAGAGCGGCCCTCCTTGTGACTTTCCTGCAGTTCCCTGTACCTGTGTTTATTTTCTTCTCATTTTCACCTTTGCTTTAAAGAGTCTATGATGACTTCTGCCCACTCAGATGATCCAAGACAATATTTCTATTCCAGTTAACTAGCAATCATAATTTCCCTCTACCATGTATCACAGAAACCCTTGTAGGTTCTGGGGTTTAGAATGTCAGCATCCTTGTGGTGACTAACATTCTGCCTGTCACACTTTGTAGCTTTGAAAGCATTGTATTAGAATTGTTGCTAATTTTAATTTTCCTTCTAGCTAGCACTTTGAAATACAGAAATTTTAATTGATTTTTTCATGCTGACTTTGTTTTCTCTGATCTTGCAATACTTACTAGTATCAAGAGCTTTTTTTACTTATTTGTATATTATTTAAATTAGTAAACAACTGTATTGTCCATGAGAAAAAACAATTTCTTTATGATCTGTGTGCTTTTTATTTTATTTTAGCATGGTTATATTGGATGATACCTGTAATATATTTTAATGCAATGTCAATTAAGAATCATAAGAGCAAATGTCTTTGCCTCCTTTCCTAATTAAGGGAGAACTTGTCAGCCATTCACTCCTAAGTTTGATAGTAATGATGACTTTATTTGTGGACACATTTGTCAAGTTAAGGAGACTATACTACACTATATTCATAATTGGTTGTATATTGCCAACAAAACACGTCAAACATTTTGTCAAATTTATGTTCTGTACTAGGTGTGCATTAACATGCAAGTTTTTGTTCTTAAATGTTGGTTTAAGAACAAAATAATGGTGTCAATGAACCACATCTAACATATGTAACTATTCTTCCATTATTAAGTAGGCTGCATTTAGTTATTATGTATTATGCTTTTCACATATTACTGGATTCTCTTATATATATTTTGTTGAAAATTGGAGTGTTTATGCTTGGGAGGGTTATTTAAAATATAAATATTAATTCTTATAATTATAGCTTTTGTTTGGTTTGAACAGTGTGGTGGCCTCTTTAAATGAGTTAGGAATTTTCCTCTAGTTTCTGGAGCAAATATGTAGCACTCACATTATTCTACTGAAATTATTTGGCTTTGAATGTGCTCTTTCTGATTTTATATTTCTCCAGTGACTATGGATAAAATAGTCAGTTTTTATGTGTGAATATTTATAGTTTGTGGCATTTAAGGAATTTGTTCAGGACATTCAAGTTGTCAAATTTGTTAGCATAAGATGGTTCATATGATTGTTTAATATCTCTAGGGTCTGAAGTGGTAGTGTTCCGATAACCCATTCCTCCATCCCTCCTTCTCTGTTGCTCTATTTCCTTCCCATGCTCCCTGTTTATTTCTCTCCCTCTCCTCTGCTCTCCTCTTGTGTTTGTTTCTATCTCTCTCTCTGATTTTCTTAGTTGGACTAGAAATATATTTGAGTTTAGATTTTCGTCAAGAAGTTATTTAATTATTTCTTTTCCTTATTAATGATTCTTCTGTTTTTTTCTATTCTATCGATGCCTGGTTGGATTTATATCATTCAGTTCTGCACTTTCTATCTTCTGTATGCTTCTCAATTTGTTTTGCTCATTTTCAAGTCTATTCAGGTGGTAACTTGGAGTGGCCTGAGGTCATTCCTTATTGTTAGGAGCCCCAACTGTTTGCATACATCTTTCAGACCATTAATTTAGCTCCTCACAGATTTTAAAGCTTTGTATTTTTATATTCATCTCATAATATTTTTTAAAATTTTATACTCATGTTTTAGACTTTATATGAAAATGCTTTACGTACTTTCATTAATAACTTTTTTCTGTCATTTTGCACCATTTTTCAAACCTTTCTTCCATATGAAGATGCTGTTATTTCACTACTTTTTCTCAGTGAAAGTTTCACTGGATCTACAGTTTACTATACACTTTTTTTTTAAAACTTTATGTGTTCTGTTGCTTTCTAGTTTTGTGGATTTTTATGAGAAACTGGTTATTACTAATGTGTCAGTTTTCTGTCACTACCTTCAAAAATTTTCCTCCTTAGTTTTCAATTAGTTTTATTTTTTTATTTTATTTTTATAGAATAAACTCTCATTTTTAAAATCCACATATCCCCTTGTTACAACTCTGTTTCCCTTCCTGACCTCTCCTGGTCAGTCTTCAGCTTCCCTCCTCCACAGACCCCATCTCCTCTCCAGAAAGGGCAAGAGGTTCCAAGGTAGAGCTCAGCATCCACTCTAGGCAAGTTCGATTTCCTCATCCTAATATCCAGACTGGGTTAGGTGTTCCTCTGGAGGGAATGGGCTCCAAGGTGCCAGTCCATGCACAGAAAGACAGTCTGAACCATGTCCTTGAGGCTTCACATATTGTCCATGCCAGTGGACAGTTGTTTATCCTTGGAGGGCTTTGTTCCTTTTCCAGATGGTTCCCAGGTGTCTATTCTTGTCAATCAGTTTTCTTAACTGTGTCTTACAATATGCATAACTGGTTTTGTTCTGGTTCTCTTAGACAGGGTTTCATTAGGAAGTCAAGGGCAGCCTTAAACTCATAGTAATGCTCTAATCAAACACTTGAAGTATAGATGTGAACCACGAGTCATGACTGCTAGCTGTAGCATTTAGAGTTTTCATCAAGAATTTTGAAACTGTAAATTTTTCTTTTTTACAAATTTTGGAAGCTTTTGCTCATTATATACTCAAAAATTTATTTTGCATGTATTTTTGTTTTGAGTGTTTTGAGATGTGTTATCCTAACATTAATCAATGTACAGTTTACACACAAATCTCTGGTCTCTAATTTTTGAAAATGTTTTTCTCTTATTCAGGCAGGCTGAATAATTTCTACAAATCTGTATTCACATATATAGAGCTTTTCTTGTCACTTCTACCAGCTGTTGACCTTTCCCTGTTACCTTTACCGTGACCATCCATGGGAGACTGGATTTCAGTTGTTTCCATTTTCACTCTTCTGTTGATTACACATTACAGAAACCTTAGAGAGGCACTGAAATGCATTGATATCTCGTTAAAACATCAACAACAAAACAAAAATGTTAAACAGTTTCTCTCGGGATAACGTTAATAAGGGCAGACTCAGTGCATTCTTGGCTTTCCCCTGTGTCTTTCACCTGCCTATAATTTGTAGCCTGTAGCTTCTCTTATGTTTCATGTGTGTGTGTGTGTGTGTGTGTGTGTGTGTGTGTGTGTGTGTGTGTGTGTATGTGTGTGTGTGTGAGTGAGTGATATCCCTGTTGCCTATCTCTTGTGTTTATCCATAGCAAAGGGCTTTGCTTTGTTTTTGGTGAATAGCACAGAAAACATGGTATGGGAATGAGAAATCTTTTTTTTTTTTTTTAACAGAAATCTTTAAAAGAGTTTTACAAGGGAGAAGTTAATTCACAGACATAGAAGAGCCCAGTAAACTTTAATCATATGTAACTGACCTTTGACCTATATTCACGTGTCTTCAGATACTTATGAGATATATATTGTTTAGGATATCTTTCAACCTGTTGGCTGCCTTAAGCAAACAATTACCCTAACACACAATATAAATATATTATGCTGAGTCAGGCATGAAGGGGCATATAGTTTAAGATTAAAGTAAAATTTTGAGCCTTGGTTGTGAAAGCTGAGTACATGGACAATCAAAAGCATACTAAGGTTGGTTACATTGTCATCCTAAAAGCAAACTAAGCAGACAGAGTATCTAGTAGGACAGCAGATTGACTACATTGTTATGAATGATTTCTGGGCATATTATTAACTAGGTTCAAGGTTTGGTAGGCAAAAGTTCTGTCTGATTTCTGGGCATATTATTAACTAGGTTCAAGGTTTGGTAGGCAAAAGTTCTGTCTCTTTGAAAGTAAGGGGTTTTGTTAAGAAAAACGTATTACCACCCATTCTAGGGGTTTTATTATTCAAATACTTCTATTTCATTAATTCTGATTTTATTTTTCTGCGTTTCAAGAGTCCTTGCCATTGTTTCCTAGAATTTGATTATTATAGTTACTAAAGATTGTTGATAATTTCAATATCAGGATTTTTTGGTAAAGTTACCAAACTTTACTGCCTCCAGAGCCAGTCAGTAGAGATTTAATCCCAGCACTTGGGAATCTCATGCCTTTGATTCCAGTACTGGGGAGGCACACAGACCTTTAACCCCCACCCAGTACTAGGGATGTGGAGTCAGGAAGTGATATGGCTGGGCAGAGAAAGGAATATGAGAGGGGAGGAAACAGGAGCTTGAGCCCCTTAGGCCTGAGGATTCAGTAGAGATAAGAAGTCTCTTTACTGGCTATGACTGGCTCCTTTACTCTTTGATCTTTCAGCATTTACCCCAATACCTAACTCTGGGTTTTTATTAAGATCAATTAGAATTCCAGCTACAGTGGAGGTTTGCTTCCATGATTCTACCATATTTTTTTCCTCTAGGGAGAAGAGGAATGGGTGGAAAGTGACAAAGAGAAGCAGAATGTACCCCGTGGATATTGTCTCTGTGTTCTTAGTGTCATATGTCCTCTGAATCACAGGAGCTTTTGTTGGTACCTGAGATACTTTCCAGGTGATCAGGGCTTTCTCCACTACTGTCATTAAGAGGGCAGAAGATAGAAAAAAAAAGCATAAAATAAAAGTTTGGGATTGGCCTTGCTCTTTTTGTTCTTGAGGTTTTCATTTTTATTTTACAGGTGGGTATTTTTCCTGTAAGTATGTCTGTGCACCATGTGTATACAGCACCCAAGGAGGTGAGAAAAGGGCATCACCTCCTCCAGAGCCAGAGTTACAAATGGTTGTGAACTGCTTTGTGGGTGTTGGGAATCAAATCCTGGTCTTCTGTTAGGTCACCAGTGTTCTTCTTCATTATGCCATCTCTACCTCTATGCTTTTGTTTTGATAAGTGTTCATTTTTTCAGTGCCCATAACAAAAGTAAAGAATTTCTTCAGGATGTTGCCATTTCTGCCTACCTGAAGCATAGCAGCAGATGTCAGGCCTAAAGAGAGAAAAATATCTGTTAACATAGCTTGTTTGGTGGTTGTATTATTTACTTTTCTTTTTGAAATTATATTCATGCATTTTAGTGTGTATGTATGCATGCATATCATATCTTGGTGAGCTCATGAATTCAGATGATAACTTGAACATGTATGTTATCCTCTTCCATGTGAGTCCAGGTTTGGAACTCAGATTCTCAGGCCTAGCAGCATGCACCTGCCCACCCAAGCCACCTAAGCATTCCTCTTCTGTGTCCCCTAAGTGTTTTAACCCATCCTGGGCTGCATCTTGGCCTGTATTCAGCAGCTTGCAGCCTGTGGGTTTCACCTAGTATGATTGTGGGGCATTTATGACAAAAGAACATTTGTGGTGAATTTATTTATTTATTACATTTTGTCTAATATTTATTTTCTTTTATCAATAGACTTTACAGTACAGATGTCAATTTATCAATATGTTTACATGGCAGTCAGTCCTGAAAATACATATGCATTGGCCTAGTAAGTACAAGGCCCTAGGTTCAGTCTCCAGTGCTGAAAAATAAAACAAAAGAAGAATATATATTACATCATTATGCACACATTAGAGATGTGAATATATTAAGTGATGAAGTAAAACAAATATCTGACTCCCTGTGACTCCATAGCACAGAGCTTATCTTATCAGTACCTTCATGAAGAGAGCTATGCTGTTCTGAAGTAACCAAAAGCAACTTTTTATGATTTTCATATTTCAGAACCTTTGTGGTTCTAGAATGAACTCCCTGTAACCATCACAGTTGCATTTGGAAGAAAACAGCAATACAATGTAATTCACAGCACGAATTGTTGCTGTTGTTTCCTGGAGTGAAATGAGCATGTAGTTATCAGACTGTCCAAACTTTGAACAAAGTTAAAAAGCCTGGCAGCAACCATACTCTGCCTAAACATTGTGCTAGTAGACTCAGAAAACAACTTTGCTACTTGAACTATGGCTTGTATGCCTCTCTGTTAGCTGTAGCAAGTGTTCATCACTATTTTAAAAGCTAGAGAGAAAGTATGTGGTGGGGGGAGTAAAATATCTGCTTCAAGCACATTTTTCCAAAAATAAAAAAGAAAAGAAGAAAAGACACAAAAAATAATATTGCAGTGCATTCTGCACTCTGAAGTTCAACGCTTCACAATCGCCTAATTGTTCATCAGCCTTACAAAGAAACGCCTTTTATTTTCTCCAGGCACTTAGAGATGACTAAATGTCACTTAGTCAATTGGCAGAACAAAGAAGTCAATTTATGGATCACATTTTCTCTGTTTCGGTATTCTTAAAAATAATTCACTTTATTGGTTTAGTGTTCTGGAAAGGTGAGGGATTGACAGGCCTAGAGTACAGAAATATCATCCCAAAGATTCAAGTTGCACACACACATTTCTGCTTAAAACAAGAGGTGAAAAGGTAACCCTTACCATTTTCTCTAGGTGGAAAACTACTCTAAAATTGAAGCAATACTCCAAACTCCTTACTTCATCCAGGCATGTTTCTCTTACTTAAGGTCATATATCCTTATTTTCTTTCCACATTTGTCCTGCTGATCAATTAAGCTACTGTGCCCTCCTACCTTTGTAAGTGATAAAGTAGTAGTTCAGCATCACAGCATATTAAAAAAAAAAATCTTAGAGAAGAATGTTTGTACTTTTTCTTTAATTAAAAACAATGCTACCACTAGACAAAGTTAGAAAATAAGCAAAAATAAGGTAAAAGTTAAGTTACCTATAATTTAACAGAACAATGTAGTATCTTTTCTTTAATGTCATCAGGATTTTTATGTACTTGACTGTATTTATATAAATGAATTATAGCCCCATTTACATTGTATAGCATTATTTGCATACAAGCATATATAGAGTTTATCAAAGAGTTTTCTAAAGTGAGTTTTTAATTTCTAAATTATTCTCCACACATGGCTGTACCTTGTTTACAAAACAATTACATTATTTACAATGATGTAATTATTGCAGTAGCCTTGGAATGTGCCACCTAGGTATATGCGTTTCTGTGTGTCTCTGGTTATTCCTTACGGATAATTTCTTGTGATATATTTATTTTACTTAAAGTATAAAAGCAAATTACTACTCAAATTTCTTAACTTACTATCTTATTAATAAAAAGCTTGTCTATTTGATATTGATTATTCAATTTGTATTGTTTTTGTTTTCTGGGTTTTTTTCTTAGACAAACTTTTACAAGTTCTTTTCAGGCTTGAAATTCCTTATACAGACCAGGACAGCTTCAAATTTACAGAGACATGACTGTCACTGCCTCCTAGGATTGGGTGATCACACATTTTTTGAATGATAAAAATATTACCTTAAATATCAGTGATAATGGATATATTAAAGGCCAAACTATTTAACTTTTCCATACAAAAAAGGTTCAATACAAATTGATGTTACCATCAAAGAATATGTTTCTTTATCATTGTTAATTTGTGTAATTTTTTTTACCTATTCTTTATATATTAGTTAATCTATTAAATAGTATTGTTACTTAAATCACCCTAATGTAAGCATATTACTTGAAAGAGTGAATTCATATAGCCATGTTTCCTCCTCCTCTGCAAAAGGTAACTCACTATAGAGTGTATGGCAATATTCATTATCAAAGCAAACATCAACCATACCATTTAGTTCTAGAACTCTGAGTAATCTGTTAAAATGTGGGTGGAAAAATTTGAAGAGAGGAAGCACAACCCCTCTGTTCTCTTTTACTCAGTTATCCAGTGTAATAACTAACACTAACCCTAACCAAAACTGCTGCCGAGTGCATTCTCTGGTCAAAAGCAGAATTATCTCATTGTATTCAATCTAGTCTTTATTTTTAATGCAGGAGGCTTTTCTGTATGCAGAGCGAGCAGTGAAGTGAGCACAGCCACAGACTGTGATTAGGAAAGTTGCTTGTTTAGCAGTTTCAAAGGGAAGCAATATGGCAATCAAACATGGAAAGAACAGATGGAAAACTTATTTTAGGACACACAGCAATAATAGAGAAATTAGGGAGCAATTACAACAGGAAAAAATTGGTTTGGCTAAAATTAAATCCACAGTTATTTCAGCTCAGTTCTTAATTACTTTTCTTCTTAAACTGAGGTTTGAAATCAGAAGAATTAAATGTGAACATTCTCTCAGCAAGAATGATACAGCTCAGAGTGACATGTAGTGATGCGAATAACCTGAACAATTACTTAATACTCAAATTCAGTTTTCCATGATCAAGTCACTGGGTGCTATACTTAGATTATCCAAAGTAGAGATCAGTTGCAACTTGTATTTATCCTTGAACCTTAAAAAGTGAGATACCTTATTTAAGGGAAATTTTATATTCTCTTTTAATATATATCTTTATAATCTTCATTAAAAAATTTCTGGAGAACTTCAATTACATTGTAAACATTTGGCTCTGTCATTAATTCTAACATTACTATAATTTCTAACAATAAACCTGAAAAATTTTGCACAGAATATAAACATAACCAGCTGTCAAAACCATTTTTAACTTATGAAGACATAAAAAGAGCCAGCATTCTTGAATATTTCTCAAAAACAAAAAATTCCACTGTTTAAGCATTCTTCATTTTTGCTTTTTAATGAACCTTGCTTTTAATTATAAACTCCATATTCCTGAGTGATAAAAAAAAAAGTGAGAAACCTTTAAAATTAAAATCTGCTTGACTTTTTAAATTTAATTATTCTTGTGTCTGAGTTTCTCATACATCTTTTACCTTCTATATCTGGAAAAATTTAGGTGACCTTAGGAAGAAAAGTCCTGGTGAGTCATTGCTTCCGGGTTTGAATGGAAGACCCCAATGCACAGGGGCATTTCAGACACTGAATAGATAATGCAAACAAAATATCTTCACAGGGTATTTTAACTGTGAATGAAGTGTGGGATCAGGTAGTAGTATCCTGCCATTCTTGAATCGTTGTGCTTGTAATGCTGAAACATGGTGCAGAAATCTGGAGATGTGCCCTGAGGAGAGATAGGGAAGAGGTTGAAGTTAACCTAGTTTAACCAAGAGCCCAGAGAAAGAGTGGCTTAATCCTCATCCAAAGAGGATTCTGGAATGTCAGCTTTCTTCTTTTACCTCAGGTTGAGACATGGGACTGCACCTTCAGGGAAGCTGTGGTTTGATTAATCAACCTGTCAACAAATGCCTCAAAGCTAACGACATATCAATTACTTCTAAAGTTTAGATAAGTTTTCTGAGTTGAAATTGTACACATTAAGAAAATTTACTTTATATATTTTGTAAACCAAAGAGATAAAAGCAGCTGGTCCCCCTTGGACTGAGGTTTATAGACAGGAGTGCATAAGTAAATCCTGGTGTATTATAACCTTATTTTTTTCAACAACACCAAGTTGAGTTTTTGCATTTGCGCATTAGATATTTTGGTTTGGCATTTTATTTTGTTTTAAAATAAAATTATTTTTTTGAAAAATATTTAGATTTAAGAGTAGAGAGATGGCTTAGTAATTAAGAGTATATCCTACTCTTGCAGAAGACCTGAGTTTAGTTTCCAACACTCAAGTCAAGTTGGCTCACAATTACCCATAAGTCCAGTTCCCATTGATCTTCCAGACTTTGTGGGCACAGCTCACACACAGACTATAGAGTTACATAGATGAAAATAAAAACAAAACCTTAAATAATGTGTAGATATATAGAAAAGTGTGAAGACCATACCGAGACAGCCCACACATCCTTCACTTACTTTCTCTGTAACTAAAATTTTGCATTACATTAAGAGAATTAATTGTTCATAAAAATCTTGCCTGTTTTCCCTTGCGATGGCTACCTTTGTTGTTAACTTGACTACATCCGTAATGAACTACAATCCAGAAATGGGGGAGGGACACACCTGGGGGAGATATTTTGCTTAGTTTGAAGTGGGTGAAACATTTTCTAGTCTGGACCTTTGAGGTAGAAAATCACATAACCTTAATTCAAATCTTGAGGCAGAAAGACAGGTGTCTTTAATTCAGATCTTGAGATGGGAAGACATTCTTTTCATCTGAGCCATACTTTCTGCTGAAAGTTTATAAGTATTTGGAAGTATACAAGGACATGGAAGAAGGAAACTTTTGTTTTTTTATTGCTTTCTATTGCTTTGCTAGAAAGCTCATTTCTTCACTGTCATTTGAGCCTGTTTTCTTAGGACTCCAACATCTTCTGAAAACCAGCTAAGATATCCAGCCTTGTGAACTGAGTAAGCAAAAACAGTAGTGGAAATCCAGAGGAGATAGGAGAGTCAGGGGAGAGGCTTTGGGACTGAAAGGGTAAATCAATGTGAAAGCTCCAGGAGAAAATCATAGAGAACCCCAATTTGTAATTCCATTTAAAAAGAAGACATAAAAATTAATTAGATGGGCAATATCCTACACCACTGATAATGCTGTTCCCCGAAGATAGTGTTTGCCAAACAAAATTTTAAAGTTTGCCCCTAACAACATATTCCCTCCAGCAAGGCCATAGCCCCTAAACTTCCCTTAATAAAACCACTAAATGGACCAATTCTTAGGATTCAAATGCCTAAGAGTATAGAGGATATTTTGTTCAATGCAATAAAGATATCGTCTATCAATTGTCAGTCACAGAGGCCTCCAAAGCCCTGAAACGATTCTAGCTATTGTCATTATGTTTGATTTTCATAGTACCTGAAGGTGATATGGAGGCTATTATAAGACATCATTGCTGTTACTCAGTTTTGACCCATAAAAAATACAATACCACTCTACAAGACGAGATGTCCTCCTGGTATAATGTTTGCATAATCATTATTGGGATAACTAACTAACAGCTCTTTAACTGGGTTTGAAGTTTGCACTGCAAAATGATAATAATAATAATAACAATACATTTCTGCTACTAGAAACCCAGTTTGTTTTAAACAGAGATTTGAGAATTCATAGATTTTATATGGGATCACTTTTGTTTAGTTGACTTGAAATAGCATCAAGCCACCTTATTCATGTTTTACCCCTAGACAACATTATTCACACCATTAATTATAGAAACTTCTTTTTAAAGTGACTGTCAATGAATAGAGACACAGGCTGCTGAAGTTGGGAAGAATAAACGGCAGTTTTGAGCATTGCCCTAAACTGGATTCTTACATTATCTTTTCTAAAGCTCAGAGAACATTGTATATCAGGGAGTAGAAAGCAAGTGAGAGTTGGGAGGATGGGAGAAAAATAGGAAATGCTATTGTCAAAGTATGACACAACCAAGACAAACATATCTTACAGCAGCTTCAGTTGCCTCTAGTGGATCTTCATGAGATGACTTGCCATTAGCCAATCATGGATAAGTGATGGGAACCTATTCCAGCTCCCTGCTGAACTGTTGGCAATTGATAGATTCTTGGGGAGGGACAGTCATTGTCTTCACTGTATCAAACCGTGAGTCTACCAGGTTTCACAGGATAGTTCTAAACCTGTGGCCACACAAATCAGTGGATCATAGAACAATAACAACAAAAGAAATGAGTCTGGAAAAGAGTCCTGTAGGGAAGGAGTGGGTTTAACAAGAGTTATTGTCAGATACATGGGTTGGGTGGGATGAAACAGATTGCACTCTAATCACAAATCAATAAAAATCTGAATTCAAAAATTATAAAAGATTACATATGATATTAATGCATATAAAGCATTTTTTGAGACTTTCAGCATAAAATAGTATAGGGTAAACATTAGAAAAAACCTAATACACAGTGAGGACATAGAAAAGAAGGAGCTAAGAACTTATTGTAAAAAGAGTGGTTTGAAATTTTGAAGGAAATTACAGTGTGTTAAATAAGCAAATGTAAAAGTTTAATGTAAAAAGAAAAGTCAAGGTTTTCAAACACAATGGAAAGATCACACAATGGAATGGCAAGTGAAGTCAAAATAAAAGGACCACATTATCATGCAATAAAGCAGAAAACTTACTAAACTGTGGCTGCATTCTATATTTTAAAAGGAGGTACATTTTGAATATAAAACTATTTTTGTAAAACTTTCTTATGCTAGTTTTCAATGAAAATAAGACAAAAATGACATTTTATTACTATTGCATTTTTATTTCTTTTTTTGTGCATGCCTCTCTCTGTGGTTCGGCACACTGGCTGCAAGCAGCAGTGGAGGTCACACAAAGTCACTTCTTGCCTTCCAACATGAGGGTCTTGGAGATGAACTTAGGTCATTATGTTTGGAGACAAGTGCCTTCAGCTGCTGTGCTATCTCACCAGCCCCTAATTGGTTAAGAAAGGAGTGTTTGCTCTCCAGTTTCACATTTCTAGCTGTTTTATCCTGTCCTGGTCTGTGTTAGAGGACAGATAAAGATGCAAAACCTTTTTAGCCATGGTTATATCTGAGTAAATGCTTGAAAACATAGGATCCCTTCAAAATTTTCCAAGTGTCCTGGATAGCTTTATGTCTATTTGACACAGTTAGAGGCACTTTAGTGGAGAAACTCTCAACTGAGAAAATGTCTTCTTAAGTTTGGGCTGTAGGCAATTCTGTAGTGTGATTTCTTAATTAGTACTTGGTGTGAAGAGCCTAGTCCATTGTGGGAGTCCAAAAACACAATAAGCACACTTGTTTTATAGACTGTGTCTGGGAATTCCTTTAACTTGTGGATCTGCTTTTCTGTTACGATTATTATTAGTGTTGTCTTCTCTTCTTCGGCTGTGTTCAAGACATTGCACTTTACAATTATCTGTAGAAATAATTTGAATCTTAATTTGGTTGTCTGCCTTCAGGGGTAATTGTATGTTAGTCTTGTCCAGCATATTTAGGCATAGGCAAAACAAGTTTCCTTAAGTGAGTTTCAAAGCCTGGGCTTTTCTGTAACCCAACTGATATATAGGATGACTGCTGCAGTGCTGACAAACACTGGGCAGCTTTCTGTCCATCCCCATTCTGAGTGTTCACTGTCTGAAGCTGGTACACTTTACTTATCAAGAAATCTGCCAAGCTAAGTCAAGATTCCAGTTTTGTTGCTGGGAATCAAATGAATTTTGAGGTACTTTTCACTCTCTTCATCTTCCTTTTAGATCTGAAAATCTCTCCAGAAGTAAAACCAACCTCAAAGACTGTAGACCTTGCTCCTCCAAGTCTTCTCCATCTGGATATAATAACATCTCTTGTCACCTTGAACCCATTCATTGTTTTTTGGTGGTGACATGTTTTGTGAATTTCAGAGTTTTACAGTTTTAGTTCCTTCCTTAAGAACACAAAACTAGATATTGGGACTTAAGGGGCAAATACAAAGATAAACCCCAAACGTGGCTTCATGATAAATCCTCTTCTGGTTGGCTTTACTCTCTTCTTCAGTTGTTAGGACCTACTATGTTATTTACTAAAACTGGAATGTAGCATGAATTCTAGTTGTATTAAAAGAAAGTCAGAGCCAGATATCAAGAAAAGGTTGAACTATCAGAGAGAGAAACACCATAGTCAAATTTCACCCAGCTATCTTCCAGCCTCACTCCTGGTTGCTTCTCTTCCATCCTTTTTCTAGGCCTGCCTTAAATACCCTTCTGCCCAGCTGTATTCCATCCAGGCTAGGATTAAAGGCTGGAAATACTCTTTTTGGTAGTCAGCCTTGACCTCAAAGAAACACAGAAACATCTCTGTCTCTGGATTTATGGGATTAAAGGTGTGTGCCATTGAAGCCCAGGTGATTGGTCTTGAACTCCTGGAGATCCAGAACTCCTGGAGCTACCTTGGCCTAGTTTGACTGTGGGGTGATCTCTTGTTATTCCAGGTTTTATTAAATATGAACATATCACCACACTGGAAGGCACCATATTTCATTTTCTAAAACATATTCCCTACTTGTTAGGCAGTACATTTAGTCCTGAGGAGCAGCAGAACCAAAAGAGACTAGATCTTATTCACATGCATCTGCTCTTTTAACAGAACATCAGACAAAATCAACCACATTATTTCTATAGTTATTTATATCTCACTTTTTTCTTCTCACATAAATAATAATCATTGATTCTGCAGAAGTTAAATTGTATGGGCTGCAACTCCATTACCATCTGATTTTTCTTTTGAGGGCTCTTTTTGTAGTTACTAATTCATATTAATTGTGCACATTAATAGATTTCTCATTGCCATTTTCATATATATGTCTATTGCTGCTTTGCTCATACTCACCCTTTCTGTGACTCACTTTTATTATTCCCTCACCCTACTCTCTATACATTGACCTTATTTTACCTTAGTAATTTATCTATTATTTTTAGCATGGACTTTTTATTTCTATCTCTAGAATACACATAAGAGAAAAAAAGATGTGTGATTTTCTCTTTTTCTGTCTCTGGCTTATTTCACTTCAAGCTGACCATTTTGAGATCACAAGTTATTTTTAAATGTCTTTTAAAATTCCAGGTGAATGCATACTTGAGAAATCTTTTTTATGCTAGTTTCTAGGCTTATTGCCATTTTGCTAAAAGTATAATCTGCGTAGCCAGATTATTTTGTTGCTGTTAGAATTACTGAAATTATTTTAAAATCAAATGGCTAAATTTTTAATATTTTGCTTCTGACTGAAAGCCTATTTTATATTGTTAGCAGGAAGATCTCTATAAAACACTTAGAGATTAAAACTACTAATTTTCAGAGATAATAATAAGGATTATAGTGGTTACCAGTATGGAATTTACAGACGTAATTCCTAAATTAGAAACCTCAGTCCCTGAGGAGTCTCCTTTGAGCACCTGGCTCTCAGGTTATAAAGACAATAACTTTGCCTACTGTGTGTAACTGTGAAGATTACCTGATGAGCTCAGACAGATATGGAACATGAAAACTGTATTATTACCATATGAAAATGGATTTCAAGACAAGGGGGATTAAAATAAATAATAAAGGGTACTGGTAAAAAGTACAAATTGCCAGTAACACTTTTCAAAATGCAAGTATTATAAGAACAAATGCTAGAGACATGGAAAGTTAAAACCAACAGATAATTTACATAAGGAGATTTGCAAGACACAGATAACCCTCTCCAGATACACTGAACTCCATCTTTTATTAAATATTAAATGTATTTTATTTAGTTACTTAATTCATGGTTTCTTTAAAAATGTTCCTGAGTTATTTCAAAGCTATTCTATAGGTCTATTTGTTTGTGATATCACAGGATAGATACCTGCTGCTTTAAAGAAGGCTTTGAAATGCAAGGTTTTACAGCAAGAGATCTCTATGAACTTCAGAGCTTTCTAACAACTTGTCAATGTGAACCTCCCATGTTCACAGAGGACAAACAAGTTCATATTTGCTAAATACTATGATTCTGGCTATGTGAGAAACATTGGGATAAATAAAAACTCTATATTTCATTCTGATGAGCTTTAAAAAAACGAAATAGAGGAAAGTCTTGCTGGAGGAACTGTGTTTTCTTTTTCACTTTCTTTTTTTAATTATAAATAAAGTCACATTTTCTATCCGTGTATATCCTTATTCAAGGTCTCTTCCCTCTCCTACCTCCTCCAGTCACTCTGTCTTCTCCACATCTCCCATCTCCTCCCCAGCATGGGCAGAGGGTCCCAAAGTCCCAATATTGCTCAGGAACTGTGTTTTTTAATAGATACATCTAGGGTGTCTGCTGGCAAGCAAGGATATATCAAGTAGAGAGCATTTCTAGAGCACATCTTCTTTAGGACTTCAGAAAGGTTCTACCTGGGAGGGTCCTCAGGGGACCCTCACTTCTTCAAGTCTCCTATAGTGTGGCTGGGACCTGAGCTCCTGCAGATACTGAAGGAAGGAGATGACAATAGTATTTTTAGATCTAGCATTAGTATTTGTGTATTTGGAATTCCTGATGTTTTATATCTGTTTGATGCTTTCCTAAAGCCTCAGGATTGCCTCATCACAGAGAAGAGCTGAAGACACTTTCTGCTAGATGAAAGGTGAAAAGGGTTCCAGGAATAGCTGAAAAGAACTGGTTCACTCATAATCAGATAATAACTCTGCTTGAGACCAATTTTTAACTATCATTTTAGAGTCATCTACTGATCAAAAAATTTTGAAGACAAATCAAAATTGTTATGAGGATAAGCAAAATCCCCCCTCCTTTACCACCTGGGAAGTGTGTACAGTCTCTTTGTTTGAATAGGATAGTCAAATAGTCAATTGTCAGTTGAGCAGCCAGTATGCTTTTGGAAATTTTAAGATGATCATAGTTATAAAAACTGGCAAAATATAAGCTGAATATCAACTTTGGGCAACTGCCTTAAAGGGGATTATGAGAGAGTAGATATAAAAAGAATGTGCAATTTTCCACAGACTGATCGCTAGCAAAAACATTGTTTGCCTATTATATTGGTATACATCTTCAGAAAGGTCTGTAAACTAATCTTTTTTACTTAATGGGTATGAGATTTTGTAAGGAAGACCAGAGTGACCTCTGTAGGTGTGAACTATTTGCCAATTTGTGACATCTCACACACACACACACACAATTTGTGCCAGATACAGTAAACCAGGAGAAGAGTTCAAGAGTTCATTAGCTTATTGCCATATTGGATGACCTTCTATGATCTGGAATGAGTGAGCTCTTCTAATTTTTTATTTGATGGATATTCAGACAGTTGGAGGACTCAAGGGATTGATATTTCTAAATCAGAATACTATCAATAACAGACAGAATGTCATTTGAGATCCAAGAAAGAAAAAAATTAAATTTAGAATGAAAGTTTGTAACAAGAACAGAATAAATGACCAATATATGTTTAATGTGCAGACATGAAAAATAACATAAATCCAGAGATTTAAAAATGATCAGAGGTTCTATGTAACAAAATAGAAACATTAAATGTCATAAAAGCGAGACTGTTTAGTGTAAATTTGTTTTTATTATTACACAGGGTTGCATTAGGCCATTTTTATGCCAGTATATAATGCATTTTGGCATATTCTCCCAATGCTCTAGTGCACTCTCCCTTCACAGCCTCCCCATCAAGTCCCATTAGTCTTCCTTGTTCCTCAATTTGTTATCTGCTTTTGTGTCACCAGTACATAGGATTTTATGTAGCCATAAACTCTACCACTCACAAATAAGAAAAAAACATGCAACAGTCATCTTTTTGATACTGACTTAATTTACTTCAATTGATATATACAGTCACAGTCACTTTATTTTAAAGGACATAACTTGAATCTCCTTTATGGTTGCAAAAAAAAAAGAACATTTTGGGTAAAACCACATTTTCTTCACCCCTTTCTCTTCTATGGAACACTTATGTTGGTTTCATAACTTACTTCTTGTGCATAGTACTACAATAAGTACAGATGTGCTGAAAGCCATTAAGTTGAAATTGATATTAAATGTTCTGTTCTAAAGAAGACAGAGGTTAAAAATGAACCAAACAGTTTTACTGAAGAATAGAATGATCTAAGCCAAAATGTTCTTCCTTTTCTTATGGGCAAAGCTTGCTACAGATTCAAACAAGAGAAGTTATTACTTGAGGTCTGCAGTTGAGGCTTGCAGAGTGCTCTCTGCACCTCAACCTTCTTCTGACTGGATGGGAAGACCATAAGGCTTTTTGTTAGACATTTAGTGGATTACCATGGCTATGATCTTGTTTTTGAGCTTTATCCATAGAATAAAAGAGGTGAACATCAAGGGTGTTTCACAATTATTATGTTTTTTTTCTTGGCTTCTACTTTGGAGAAGAGCTAAAAGGCTGTAATCCTTGATAAATGCCACCAAGAAATTTAAGTGTTTTAAAGTAAATCAGGAAGAAAATTCAAAAGAATCAAGGGACCTTCTTCTTGGAGCTCTTAATAAAATGGATATTAGGTATTAGTTAATATGGTATGTACTGAGGTGTGTATTTGTGGTGTATATTCATGTGCTACATGAGCATATTTAAAATCCCTATAAGTAAATAATCTGTAAAATATTAGTAGAAACATGTATTGATTTTTCATCATAGATATTGACAAAATTCTGGTTTAAAATATATAAAGAATGTTGACATCTGCAGAATTCTCAAAAGGTTCATTTTAAAACATCTGAACAACTAGTAGTAGCCTATCTTCTAGACAGAATTTTATTCATTCTAGATTACTTGTATAATACATTCATAAACATTAATCCATCAGACAAGACATACAGAACTCCATGTAAATATCCCATATATTTGTGTGTGTGCCATGTAGTGTATTTGTGTGTGTATGTGTTGAAAGGTATAATAAGAGGGAGGAAGGAAGTTTAAGGCAGGGGTGATGGAATACATGAAAGAAGAGGATGATGTAACATGAACCACGAAAGCCAACAGGAGACTGCTTGAAGGAACAGAGGCCAGTGTGAGGGATACTAGGAGATGGAGATAGTATCGGGAGAGCAGATCAGTAAAAACGAAGTACACTAGTACACACTTACTAAGGCATACGAATGAAACTTTACTTTGCGTGATAACTAATAATTGGATTAAAAATATGAGTCAAACTCACTGTGGGTTGGAAAGAGATTCAAAATTTAGTACTACTCCATATTTCCCGACACTCATTCAAATATGAACACGCTAGATAGATAGAATAAAAAGGGATGAAGAGAGAGGCTCTGGCAGAGATAGAGCCTGGAACACACGGTGAGGGACATTCTTCATCTGGCTCCAAGTAGCTTGTTATTCTGTGAAAATGACAACTCAGAACATGTGACACAGTTTGTAATTTTCCAAGAGAAACAGAAAATTATGTGTGTGCACAATCCTATGCTGAACATTAGTAATTAATATTACTCAAAATCTTCATAGACAAAATAAGTTTTTATTAAGAAAACAGACTAAAAATTTCACTTGACTGATAAATGTTTGGTTCTCCCTAAATATTCATTCACCATTTTATTGATTGCATAAAGCACAATGAGTTGACTCCATAAGAGTTTCTCCTATCAAGTTCAAAGTGGTTGGGGTTAAGTTGAGGTCTTTGATCCACTTGGATTTGAGTTTTGTGCAGGGTGACAGGCTCGGATCCATTTGCATTTTTCTACACACTTCCTTCCAGTTATGCCAACACCATTTGTTAAATATACTATCTTTTTTCCATTGAATGTTTTGGGCCTCTTTGTCAAAAATCAGGTGCTCATAGGTTTTTGGGTTAATGTCTGGATCCTCAATTCTATTCCATTGGTCCACAAGTCTGTTTTTATGCCAGTACCAGGCTGTTTTTATTACTGTAGCTCTATAGTATAGCTTGAAGTCAGGGATGGTGATACCTCCTGAGGTTCTTTTGTTGAGTAAAATTGTTTTGGCAA
>PVIH01014725.1:0-38851 GCA_004025045.1 Sigmodon hispidus
GGGGCTGGAGAGATGGCTCGGAGGTTAAGAGCACTGACTGTTCTTCCAGAGGACCTGAGTTCAATTCCCAGCAACCACATGGTGGCTTACCACCATCTATAATGACATCTGGTGCCCTCTTCTGCCACATGTGTATACAAAATAAAATAAATCTTTAAAAAAAAGAAGTTTTTTTTAAAAAAAGAAAGAAAGACTTTGATGGGGACATAAAAGCAGAAATAAAGCCAGGCATAGTGGCACACACCTTTAATCCCAGCACTTAAGAGATAGAGGCAGGTGGATCCCTGTGCCTTTGAGGCCAGCCTGGTCTATCTAAGACATCCCGATGTACACAGTGAAACCCTATTTTGGAAAAAAAAAAAAACAAAAAACAAACAAACAAACAAACAAAAAAAAACAGAGACTGGAGAGATGGGTTGAGAGCACTTGCTCTCCTTGCAGAGGACCTGGGTTTGATTCTCAGAACCCACATGGTCGTTCACAATCTTCTGTAACTCCAGTTCCAGAGCATCTAACACTTTCTCTGACCTTAGCAGGCATCAGGCATGCATGTGGTGCATATACATAATGCAGGCAAAACACTCTTACACATAAAATAATGAAATGATTTTAAAACAAACTGAAACACACTCTTTCCTCTCCAAGTTGCTTTTGTCCACGGTACTTTATCACAGCAATAGAAACACTGACTGAGACTCTAGGTATCCCAGTCAACTCAGGCCTAAAATTAACCATTGAAGACCTATAGACCCCAGGGAGAGTGTCGCCATCCAAATGACAATAAGCCATCCAATCCATGAATATCAGGGGTCTTTTTAAAAATTATAACTTTAATTTCTTTAGGAATATTTTTTAGTTTGTACTGTATAAACCTCCTACCTACTCATTTCTGGGTCATGATGGATTCTTACACACAGATCTCATCCCTGACATTCTACCAAGTTAGGACCCTGGATGTACTTTGTTTGGATGGAGAAGTGGAGAGACAGAGAATTATGATATGGCATTGTGATTTGGTAAAGAAATTCTCCTTTTGGAAATGTATGACCAAGCTGATTTTACATGTGTATGTGATACATACTATATATCACAGTAAATAAGACTATAAAAGTATGGAGATGTTTCCCTCCCCAGGGAGCATAGTAGGAAGAGTAAAGTGGATGCTCTGGGGATGGGAAATGATCAATGGACAGGATAGAAATAAACATGGCCTTGGAGGGCTGAGAATGTAGCTCAGTGGACAGAGCACTCACTTAGCATGCAGGAAGCCTGAGTCTGAGCCCCAGCACCACATAAACCAGGCATGGTGGTGCGCACCTGTAATCATAGCCTTTAGGAGATAAAGGTGAGAAAATTGGGAGTTCAAGGTAACGCTCAGCTACATAGCAAGTTGTGGGCAAGCCTGGGCTACATAAAACCCTATCTTTAAGAGAAAAGGAAAAAAGAAAGGAGAAAGACAAGAAAATAAAAAGAAATGCAAAAGTGACTATAGGAACCCCAAGAAGCAGACCACACTGGGTGTGGGTGTGTGAGTGAGCGTGTGTATACATCAGCACATGTGCAATTTCCTGAAGGAGACAAAACAACAGAGTTTGTACTATGGAAGCCAGCAGAGGATCCTGGGTTTCTGGAGGTACAGAGCTTTTGACTAACCACTGAGTTGGACTGAAGGCGGGGGAAGACAAGGAGGGCCTTGAGTTCCTTACTGGAGCCCAGGCTTCATCCTGTGGCTGCTGTGAACCCGGAGAAGTAACCCAGTGGATGCTTGCTGGGTGGAGTAGTGGTCTGTGACAGACACATTAGGCTCTGGAGGCCATCATGAACGCAGCTGGAGGAATTCCTGTGGGAAATGAGACCTGCACGCAGGCAGCTGTTATCTGTGATGGGTCACAGGGGACAGTGAGGAGGTGAATTCAGTGTCGTGTGAGCCAGGGAGCAAGGAAGGAGAGAAGGGAAGTCTCCAGGGTTTCCAGCTGTTTGCTCTGGGGAGGGGATGCATTACTCTCCAGCTCTTCTCTGCCCGAAGCCCCTAGGGACCCCCCAGACCCCTCCCTGCCGCTCTACCCCACTTTCTCTTCCTCCCTCTGCTTGCCTGCGGTCCTGAGAAGAGCAGGGATGAAATCATGGAACAAAGGGATTAGAGTCGAATTTCTTCCCTTCTCTACAATGGAAAACTCGGCTTGTTGGGAGAAGGGAGCTTTGGGGGCGGGGAGGCCAATGAGGTTATGGATTTGAAACCGGAGCTGTTAGGGGCTGCTTTCTGATGGACCACAGCCTTCTTAGCATCCTTTCTTCAGGATAGGCACTCTTCTTGGATGTCTACAGCACAGAGCCTCTTCATGTCCCATTCCCCCTGGCTAACCGCTGGGCAAGGGCACTCATGGAAGTCCCTCCTAAAGAGATGGAATCCTCACAGCAGGACAGGGGAGAGACCAAGAGGCCAGATAAATGCTGAAGCTTTGATTGGCCAGTTCCACCACTTCTGGTTACACACACACATACACACACACACATACACACACACACACACACACACACACACACACACACACACACACACACACACACGGACCTGGAACCTCCCCAATCCAGAAGTCATCATTTTCCTGTTGTTTGGATACAGTGTAGTCCAAGCTGGCTTTGAACTTGATATATAGCCAAGGGTGACAAACTTCCAATTTTCCTGTCTCTACTTATCCACTGTAGGAATTACAGGTGTGCACCACCATGTCCAGAGTGAATTTTTTCTTGTACATGAAAATAATTACAAGCAACTCTGGGTATCAGTTACCATGGTCAACCATGATCCAAAAATATTAAGTGGAAAATTCCAGAAATAATCCTTAAGTTTTAAGGAACTTTTATGGTAATACATTGTTATGACTGCTATATTTTAGTTACAGCTGTCACTCTCTCAGTATGGCCCATTTATAAACTGAACTTTATCACCGGTGTGCATATATAGTAGTACATAAGACATGGCATTAGACACTGCTTCGGGTATCTGTGGGGCGCTTGAATGTGTCCCCTGTGGATAGAAAAGGACTACTGTGTACTTACCTGGTTGATTTAACTGTGGAGGATGAGAGGTTGTATCTTGATGGGGAGATATGTATTAAGAGGGGTCTAGAAACTAAGACCCCCTCAAACAATTGCAGCCCCTGGGGAGACAGCACAGGTGGAGAACAATCTACATGCATCTAAATAATAAACAAAGTCAAGTTTAACAGTTAAATATGTCTTGGAAGCTTGACTTACCAGAAGCATAGAATCAACTAAAGCAGTTCTCAGAAGAAAGGATAGCAGCGGGTACTTAGACCAAAACACAGAAGGACTAGAACAAAGTGTGAACAGAGTAAAAATCGGAACAATTTCCAACCATCTAAGGATGCATCTCAAGGTTCTAGAAAGACAAGAAGAATCCAAACCCCAAAGCAGTAGATGGCAAAAAATAATTACTATCAGGGAAGAAATAATAAACTGGAGACAGAAAAAATAGCAATGCATAGGAGCTGCAGAGATGCTTAGTGGTCAGGAGTGTGTCCTGGCCAGAGGACCAGAGTTGGATTCCCAGCATCCCATCTGTGAGGCAACTCACAACTGCCTGTAACTCAACTCCAGATGAACCAATGCCCTCTTCTGGCCTCTGTGGGTATTGCACTCATGTTCATATACTCTATCCCTCCAACAAAGTCATATACATAAAATTGAAATAATAAAAATGCTATTAAAATAACAATGCATAGAGTCAAAGACTTAATTCTTCCTATTTATTTACATCTATCCACCCTTTTTTTAAAAAGATTTATTTATTATGTATACAGTTTACAGAAGAGGTTACCAGATGTCATCACAGATGGTTGTGAGCCACCGTGTGGTTGCTGGGAACTGAACTCAGGACCTCTGGAAAAACCGTCAGTGCTCCTAACCTCTGAGCCATCTCTCCAGCCCCTATCCTCCACCCTTAAAAGATAAATATTCTAGGATATTTGGAAAGCCAGGTTTAAATTTGGAGTCTCTGGATCTGTGAGAGACCACAGCATGAGGCACCACAGGCTAGAAGGGAACAGCCTTGCCTCTATCCCAGGCCCCAATGCTCATTCCTATCTTCTCTTTCCACCTCCATCAGGACACAGTAAGGGCTTTCTGAAGAAGCAAGGCAACTCTAGCCACCCTAGCCCTGATGTCTACACACACACACCACAGAGAGAGATAAAACGCAAACACCTGGTGGCCAGAAGCATGGTGTACTCTCTCTGTAGTATCTTGGGGATAAGGAGTTATGGAGAAAAGCCCTTATAGCTTCCATAAGAGTTTGCAGGGCTCCTGGGGCAGGAAAGACCTGGGACCCAGGATTGTCCAGCATAGGGCAGAGAGTGCTTCCTTAGCAGGTTATATCCTCCCAGCCCCATGGGCGCCACAGCCTGTGGTGAGATGCCTGTGTGGGGCCCGGACAAAGACTGCATGCTCCGTTTGATGCTATAAAGTTTCTGAGTGGGAAGGATTATTCTTATCTCATCCCTCCCCAGCTTGTGGTCATGCCTCCTCTTCTCCATTCCTATTACATTTCCTTTAGGGGAGAACGGGATAATTTACTCAGCAGCAGATCAGAGGAGTGGAAGAGTAGATGTCCTTGGGGACAGATGCACCGGGATGCCAAGAACACTTGGGTCAGGTTCAAGGCTCCTTAGACCCAGGAGCTGCTAAGCCTCTCCCTTCTCTCATTGCTGGAAGACTTAGGAACTCGTTATTTATTATCTGACAGCAGAGAATCCTTAGAGCCTGAGCCAAGAGCATAGCCAAAAGCCTGTGGGGAACTTATCCAAGCCCAGTGAAGAGTGAGTGTTGGCCAACAAGACTGAGAGAAAGAAGGTGATGCCTGCCTGGACCCCTCAAGGCCTCCTGCACTACGGTGCCAACACCTAGAAAGACTGCACACCTAGGCCAGATGAGATCAGAGAAGCCTGAGGTCTGAGTCAGGAGCTAAGAGCAGGTGCCTGGACCTGACTGAACCAGTAGTGTGCATTCTGGGAAACAAGATCATTTGATACCAGCTCTCAACTGTGGGAATTAAAAGTCTTCCCTTTTCTGACCCTCTACTTCCTTATCTTTAAAATGGGAACAGTGGCATTTTCTTTTCAAAGTAAAGGTTTAGTTATATAAAGTCTTGTACCTGGGACGAAGAAAGGAGTTGGTCAATGGTATCCTATGATGATTATCACCGTGGTAACAGTACCAGGAAGATGTCTCTGAAATGCTAATTGAGGGCTGGAGGGGACTCCGTGAGTAAATGTACCAGCTAGATATGAATATGAGCTGCTTTGCTTTTTGCCATGATAAAACATGCTGACCAAAGGCAACTTATGGAAGAAGTAGTTTCTTTTGGCCTGTGACTCCAGTGAGATATCAGTTCTCCATGGCTGGAGTCACGGCAGCAAAAAGCAGGCAGATGAGCGATCATATCTTCAACCATGGAGCAGAAGTGATGTGTGATGGCTAGTTTTGGTTGCCAATTAGATCACATCTGGAATCAACTAATACCCAAGCAGCTGGGTGTGCCTGGGAGAGATTTCTCTCGGTTGGATTATTTGAGGTGGAAGACTCACCCTAAATATGTGCCATGCCTTCTGGTGGCAGTCCACAGAAAAGGACATGGCAGGAAGAAGTCTGGGTTTTGCCTGCATTGCCCTCCCTCTCACTGGCAAGCTTGTCTATCCTGAGACATCTCTTTACTGGAATTAGAACCTAAGTAGAACCTTCACAATTCATTGGTGTCTTCAGGATTCTGATGTGGATTCAAAGCTGGCACCTCTCCACCACTCTGGATGCCAGCATCAGTTTGGAACTTCTGAGACATCCAGTCTCATGGAGTGGACTGAACAACTACCAGATCCTTCATCTTTGGAAACAGTCATCATTGAACTACACAGCCTATAAGCCTCTCTAATAAATCCTTTTATATACTTTAGTTCATTCTATCAACTCAGTTCATTTGGAGAACCCTGACTGATACATGGAGCAGGATATAAACTCTCAAAGCCTGCTCCACACATAGGCTTCTCCCAGCATGGCCACACAACCTTCCTAGCCAGCGCCACCAAATGGAAACCAAGTATTCAAATACCTAAGCTTATGGGAACGTTTCTCATTCAAATCACCTATGACCTGACTTCAATCCCTGGGACTCACATTAATAAATAAATAAATAAATAAATAAATAAATAAATAAATAAATAAATAAATAAATAAATAAATGGGAGCTGGAGAGATGGCTCAGCAGTTAAGAGCACTGACTGTTCTTCCAGAGGACCTGAGTTCGATTCCCAGCATCCACATGGCAGCTAACAACTGTTTGTAATTCCAATATCTGACACCCTTACACAGTTATACATGTAGGCAAAGCACTAATTCATATAAAAAAACAAATAAAAGTTAAAATTAAAAAATGAATGTTGTGGCACCCATCTGTAACCCCAGCTCTGTTACCCAAATGGAAGGAGGAGGAGAATCATCAGGAAGCTTTCTGGCCAGCTAGCCTGGAGAGGCAAACAAGAGAGCCCTTATTCAAAAAGTGGAGGCAAGAAGCCATATTGGGACCTTGGAACCTCCTGCCCTTGCTGGGGAGGAGATAAAGAGATGTGGAGAAGAGAGAGTGACTGGAAGGGGTGGGAGGGGGAAGGGAGCTTGAACAAGGATATACACAGATAAAAAATATGACTTTATTCATAATTTTAAAAAAGTGGAGGCAAGACCAACCTCTGAAAGTTGTTCTTTGACATCCACAGGTACTTTGTGGCACACTTGTGCACCCATACACACACACACACACACACACACACACACACACACACACACACACACGCATGCATGCATATACACACACACATGCATACACACACAAGCATGCACACACATACACATGCACACACACATGCATGTGTGTATATACACACACACATGCACACACACATGCACACAGACACACAAATGAATAGAAATGTTTAAATAGACAAAGAGGTGCTAGTTGAATGTGGAAGGTTTTTGTCAGTCTGTGTCCCAAGCATGAGGCCGGCCATCTTCCTCCGAACACATCTGATGTTCTCTTGCTGTTGACGCTCCATTCTGCCTGACACAAGCAACAACAGATGTGAGAACCTGCTGGCAACACAGCCCAAGGTACACAGAATGATGACACTTTTGGAAGTTCAAATCTTCTTAAATCCTGTGGTGTGGTGTGGCGTGGCGTGGCATGGTGTGACATGATTTTGTGTGGTGTGGTATGGTGTGGTGTGTATGTATGTGTGCATGTGTGCACACGTGGAGGCCAGAGACTGACACTGGGTACCCTCTTCCACCATTCCCCGCCTTCCTCATCCTCAGAAGCAGCCCCTGACTTACCCTAGAGCTCACTGATTCATCTAGGCTAGCTGGCCAAGGACATCCACAGATGCTCTGGCTCCATTCTCCTCACCCAAACAAGGTAGGTATCTAGATGCTTCCCTCATACCCAGTTCTTAATATGGTTCTGGGGATCTGAACTGAGATCTTCATGTTGCTCTGCAGGCATTTTACCAGTCTTCAGATCAGCCTTCAGATCCCTTCTGAGGGGACTCTGTTGATCCCTATTCAGCTACTAAAAAACCTAGGTCTCAGGAGGGTTTGGGAATTTGACTCATATCACACAGCAGGACATAGGCAGTCTGGATCTCTCTCTCTCTCTCTCTCTCTCTCTCTCTCTCTCTCTCTCTCTCTCTCTCTCTCTCCCTCCCTCCTCTCCTCTCCCCTCCCCTCCCCTCCCCTCCCTTCACACATCCCTGTAGCAATGACTAGACAGCTGCACTGACAGAATCTCCAGGTCCACCTGAGCAGCTCACAACCTACTTTGATTCTCCTCACCTTTGAGTCCATGGCCCTGTCTCAACATGTTTAGACTCTGTGACAAGGACACAGTCCCTCTGGGTCTCAATTTGTAGAAATCCATGACAGAAACCAAAGATAAACAAACCAATTAGAAAAGTGGCCATTCCTGAAGTCATTTTTCTTCTCTCCTAAGACACTGACACTCTTGCCTGCTGGCAGCTTCATAATCCTGCAGTGACATGCACTGGACTGGGATGGCTGTCCCATTTTACAGATGAGAACCCAACCATGCACAGAGGGATAGCATACACCTAGGAGCCACAGCCTGTGGCCAAGGAGACAAAGTCAGAACTTGAGCCTACATTCATCAGCCTCTATAGATCCTGCTACTCAGACCCATTTCATCAACCACACCCTCCGAGGGGTCCCCAGCCCCACCTCTGAATGTTGGGACTGTCTGCACCATTTGCTCAGGCTCCTATTCGCTCTGCCTCTCAGCAGGGGTCTGCCATGCCACATTAAGACTTCTTTTCTGGCTTATTTGTGGGCCGTAGAAGTTTCCAAATTGCCATGAACGGAGGCACCTGGTTCTCCAGGGACAATTTCTGAGTCTCTCTCTCCACCTTGCTTATTTGTGAAATGAGAACACAGACACTACAGGTGTATGTTTTACATTAAGCTGAATGGGGCGTGTGGCATTTCTGTCTGCACTTGAGACATGTTTATACTGCTGAGTCCATTATGAATCTGGTTAATATCCTTCGAATTCTCTGAGTCCTTCCGTCCCTCCAGCCAGGAAGTGGGTAATATGCACACAGGGAAGAAATTTCCAGGCACTTAGACCTTTAAGCAAATGAGGACTTTTTTTTTCCTTTTTTGAAAGGAGGGGGATTTGTTGGGGGGGAGGAGAGAGAGAGAGAGAGAGAGAGAGAGAGAGAGAGAGAGAGAGAGAGAGGAGAGGAAGTAAAGGAAGGAGGGGGGAGGAATGGGGAGGGAGAGAGGGTAGAAGGAAAGAAAAAAAGAGAAAAGAAAAAATTAAACTCTTCCTGTTGAAGTGGCTGTTTCCTGTGATCCTCTTCTCATAGCAGACTGCCCCAGATTCCAGAGAGGTGCAAAGCGGGAGAGGTCACTAGTGGACAGAGAGTGGGACCACAACAGCAGCATCCCTTTGCCCTGGAGAGGCCTGAGTGGGGACCTGAAGGTGACATTCCCTCCCCCAGGGACAGGAAAGGCTGAGGAGCTTCAAGTCGTCTCAGGGCTGCCTTTGTTGGCTCCTGCAAAACCTAATCCCAGTGGCTTGGGAACAGGCTTCCCACAGGACCGCTCCCTCCCTGCTTGTTGGCAGAACACACAGGTATTATTTTAAGAAGAAAAATGAGATCGCTGTTATTGCTATATTCCTCCTGTAGAAATGGTAGCTTGGCCCAGCCAGGACTGAGCTGAGAGGCAGCCAGTGCCAAAGACCGGTGAGCTCATCTCAGGAGGGGATGTGGGTGTTTCCAGAAAGCACAGTGTGAAAGAAAGGTTCCATGCTTGAGGTCCCAAGTCTTTTGTGGAAGTAGAATCCTTCATTTCCTTTATCTCTTCCCTGGTCATCGGGGGCCCCTCCCATTTCATCTTCTGTGTCTCTGACCAAATGGTCATCACTTACCATATTATCTTGCATCTAAATTAGAAAGAAAAAGGGGGAAATACTTGGCACCTAGTAGGGGTTCGCTTAATATTTCCTTCCCTTCTTCCTTCATGTGGAAACAACGGATGTTTATATAATTAAGGAACTGACTGCGAGCAGGGCATGGTAATGCATACATGTGATCTCAACATTCCATCTGGGCTGTGTGGGCTACATAAGACCTGTCTCAAAAAGGAAAAAGAAAGCACAAAATCGTAGTTTCAGCCTTGGGGAGGTAGAAACAGATGGATCCCTGGGGCTCACTAGCCAGCTATCCTAGTCAAATCAGTGAACCTAGGCCAATGAGACACTGCCTCAGAACAGAGAACTAGGTGCCAGTGAACTGGGGTGGTGAGTAAAGGAACTTTGCCATCAAGCCTGATAACCTGGGTTTGATTCCTAAGATCCACATGATGGGAGAATCAGTTCCTACAAGTCATTCTTGACCTCCACTTTTGCAGTATGGTACCTGTGTGCCTACAAAGATGCATATATATATATACAAATAAATAAATAAATGCAGTATTTAATTTATTTTTAAAACAAAGGAGAGGGGCTGGAGGACTGGCTCAGCAGTTAAGAGCATTTGCTGCTCCATGAGAGGACCTGAGCTGGGTTCCCAGACAGGAGCTCACAAACTCCTGTGCCTGGTTCTAGAAAATCTAACACTTCTGGCCTCCTTGGGTACTTGCACACACATGTACACATATACACACATACATACATACATATACTTAATTAAAAATAAATCTTAATAATAATTAAAGGCATACAACAACTAAGGAACAATGCCTGAGGTTGACCTCTTGCCTACACACATGCACACATACTCACACTCACACATGCCATTGACACATACACAGTCATACACACACTCACACACACCATTGACACATACACAGTCATACACACACTCACACACACCATTGACACACACAAACATGTATACACCAAAAGAAAGGAGGTAGAGAGAGAAAAAATGAAAAGAAATTGTGAAACTTGAAATTTGCAAATGTCACATTCCCACAGGATGCTAGAAAATGTGGAGACATGGTTATTTGTTGGTCTCGTCCCCAGATTCCTGGCAATAGTCTTGGAATGACACAAGCCATTCTAAACTGAGCCTGGAATTGAATTAAGAGGTTCCAGGGCGTTGGGGAACTTTCCTGCTCCTTCCCAAGAAAGGACTGTCATGGCCAGCAGCCAGGTCAGAGAGGGCAGGAAAGCAGATGACGTTGGCTGAAGAGGAACAGCCTGGGAAACCCAGAGCAAGGGACTCCAGGAGATGGCCACCGAGCTGCACCAGTTGGAAATTCTACAAGGTGACTACTCCATTGGGTGAGTCACCTCTGCAAGGCACAGAGCTCTGGCATTTGGCTACTTCTAGCCAGGCCCCGAAACACCCTCCAACCAACTCTGATTTTCCAGCTATGAGTCACAAGGCCAGTATTATTAACAACAGACCCTCTGGAAGCTTCCTATGGAGCAGCCAAATCCCTCTGTTTCTGTGTCAGTGAAAAAATGCAAATTCCATCTGTATATCATTGTGACTTTCTAAATACTGTCATTCTTGGGCCAATGAGAAGGCTCAGAAAATAAAGATGATTGCTGCCAAGTATGACTTGTGTTCAATTCCAGGTCCTTTATAGTGGAAGGAGAAAATCGATTCTCACACGGTGTCCTCTAACCTCCACGTGTGTGTCGTGGTCCAAACAATTCATTACGTGTAACTTTAAATTTTTAAAAGTAATTTTTTAAAAATTGTCATTCTTACTTGGCATGGTGGTGCACACCTTTAATCCCAGCACTCAGGAGGCAGAGGCAGGCATATCTCTGTAAGTTTGAGGCCAAGCCTGGTCTACAGAGTAAGTTCCAGACCAGCCATAATAAGATTACATCTTAAAAAAAAAAAAAAAAAAAATGTCGGGCTGGAGAGATGGCTCAGAGGTTAAGAGCACTGGCCTGCCCTTCCAGAGGACCTGAGTTCAATTCCCAGCAACCACATGGTGGCTCACAACCATCTATGATGACATCTAGTGCCCTCTTCTATACTGTATACATAATAAATAAATATATTTTTTTAAATGTCATTATTTGTCATTATCACTCTAAATTTAATCTTCTCTGATTTCCAGTCCCCCGGGTAAAATCCCCACCAGACTGCCCTGGCCATGTCTGCTATGGGACACGCCTGGGCATGGCTGCTGTGGTGTGTGGTAGTTCAATGGTATGAACTTAAAGGCTTCATTTCTTGACTTCCTTAGACCTACTAATTGTCATTCACACGTTTTCCTATCTCAACTTTGCTAGGGAAAAATCAGAAGAGACATGAGACCACAGTTCAGTGAATGGGGACAGAGGAGAGACTAGAGGTCCTCGGGGACTGGAGTAGGGATCATGGAGTGGCAAGGGGGTGACTTGAGGGTCAGAGACACAGACTAAGATCCAGGAGCTGTGAGAACACAGCTCAGGGAGGGTTCTACCATCCTCATCCTCGGATCGATCGGGGATGGGCAGGGGAGCAGGCAAGCTCCAGGAGCTCATGTGGGCATGTTTCTATTCCACTGTGACCTCCCGCATCCCCTAAAGTGTTTGCTGTTCTCAGGCCACCAGGATGCCTCAGTGGGAAAAGGGCTACCAGTGCTGACAGCTGAGTGCTTGTCTAGGGACTCAAATGGTTTCTGCAAGTTGCCCCAACTCCCACATGTTCGCCATGGCAATGGTGTGTGTGTGTGTGTGTGTGTGTGTGTGTGTGTGTGTGTGTGTGTATGTATGTGTGTGATATGAATGCAAATAAATAAATATAATAAAGCTTTTAAAATATAAAGTAATGGCCTGGCGGTGCTGGTGCACTCCCCTTTAATCCCAGCACTTGGGAGACAAAGGCAGGCAGATCTCTATGAGTTCAAGGCCAGCCAGGTCTACAGAGCGAGTTCCAGGACAGCTAGAGCTGTTGCACAGAGAAATTTTGTCTTAAACCCTCTCCCCCCACCAAAAAATAAAAAAGGGGGGCTGGAGAGATGGCTCAGCAGTTAAGAGCATGGGCTACTCTTCCACAGGAAGAGGTGGGTTTAAGTCCCAGCACCCACACAGCTGCTTACAACTTTTAGTAACTCCAGTTCTAGGGGATCAATACCCTCACACATTGCACATTAAATAAATAGTAAATTTTTATAAATATTTTTAAAACTAAATAAAATAAAAATGTCAGCCTCATGGTCGTTTTTAATTTTTGCTATATTGTATATATTTGGTTTGTGTCCATTCTTACCACAATATGCCTGTGGCAGTCAGTGGAGAATCTGTGGGAAATGGTGTCTCCTTCTACCATGTGGGTCCCAGGGAACAAGCTCAGGTCATCTGCCTTAGCAGGAAGTACCAGTATATAACAAGCCATCTTGCCAGACAGTCTTTATCTTTACAGACATGGCCATCTTACCAAGCCTATCCATGTTCATCCCAGGGCAAGGACACAAGAGAAGAGGCAAGCAGCTTCCCATATGGCTGTCATCAGAAGGTGGTTGGTCCATTTCTGCATCATCCCACAAGCTATAGCTGAACCACTTGTCCAAACCCAACTGCAAAGGAGGCTGGGAAATGTGGTCCCTCATGTGCATCATGCTAGAATGTTCTACTTCTAAAAAAGAAGGTGGCAATGGAAACAACCAGGGACAATGGTCAATTCTTGTCATAAACTTCAAGAGGAGAATGATATCAGGGTCCCGCAGCCTCTCTCCTTGAGAAATCTTCTACTCCAGGTAGAAGAATTGAGAAATCTCTGAGCTTTGCTCAAGGATGTTTTAGTCTATTGCTGTCAAGCTCTTGACTCTCACTTATCCAAGTGACCTTGGAGTAAAGAGTGAGTGGAATATATTTTCCTACTCCAGTGACATTAGGCCTGGTCATCTGACCTGTCGTGACATGAGCAGAAGTGACAGACTGTGGTGCTAAGCCAAGCCTGAAAGGCCATCAGATGTTTCCACTTGAGTCACTTACCATAAAGAAGTTATGTCCCAAATAGCAAGAAAATGAAGAAATATCTAGAACATACCTGAATGTGGCCTGGAGCCATATGCAGCTGGACCCTAGACAGACAGACAGCCATCAGGCTCAGAAGTGGAAAAACACATGAACATTGGTGTTGCTAGACAGTTTGGGGTGACGGGCTACAGAGTGTTATTGCAGTTAAAACTGGCATGCATGGACGCTATGGCGTTCTGATTCTGCACGCAACCTTTGACCTCCACTTGAGTTCATTAACTCACATAGTCACCAGTCATTTACAAGATGCTTGTCACATGCCAGGAACTGGGGCAAGTGCTGGGCTCCAGAACACTTGTGACACTTTGGGTCAAGGATCAGTGCGTGCTGCAGTAGGAATCTAAGGGAAAACTCAATGAGCTGTGCAGAGTGTGAGAACTTCCGTTTATTCCTTTTGCTCTCAGCCCCCATGCACAGTCCTCCCACCCATCCAGAAAATTGCACTAGCTCCTAAGTAAGCCTCAGATTTTAGGAAGTGCTACAGAAGTATCTGTGAGTGACAGCCTATAGGTAATGTTAATTGGGCACTTGCTCTGTGACTTCTAGAAAAGAAAAGCACATGGCCCTCCATGCAGAGAACAGTCTCCTGCGGACAGTGCTATATCCCAGAAAAGCTGATGAGCCTGAGTTTCTAACTCTAGTGTCCTGGGAAGTTTACTCAGCCCAACTGCCTTCTGTAAAGAGTGATGTGACTTCTAGCAGCCACTGTTTTTCCCCTCTTTTAGTAACAGACCCTAAAATTTCCACTGAGAACATAGCAGCCTGACTCTCTTGCAGCTATATATGGTCATGTGACTGTTGCATTCTCAATAAGCCAGAGACCAATGTATACCTTCTGGGTAAAAGGAAGCTCTATCCATTTCCCTTTGCTTTGTGACCACCTGGAGGGACAGAATTAAACCCCATCCAAATTGTGCTTGAGATATCAAGACAGATGATATCACCAAAAGATCACAAAGACATTTATTTACTCACAGAATAGAGGTTCCTAGATTTCTAATGGATGATCAGGGACTGGCTTAAGCCCTTTGGAGGTTGGGGGTGTGTCACGACCGCCTCAACCAGCAAGGAAGACCCAACACCCAGATCTTCTTTCAGCAGTTTATTGAGGAACCTTGATTTCTGACTTCTGACAATTACGACCCCAGGGAAACCTGCCCACAGCCTAAATAGCCTCTGGGCAGTGAACCCTAGTACGCCACATGGGCATTACTGATAGGCCCAGGTATGCGGAGGCAAGCCAGATCCTTAGCCTTAGCCAATTATGGAGTAGTTTGTCACTGAGAGCACTCACCATGTGGAAGGTGGAGGGCGGAAGCCAGCACCATCTTTAAGGCGCAGCTGCACAAAGCTCCCTACAGGGGTAGAGTGGGAGTAAGATGTTATTCTGCTGCCCAATAGAGGGATTGCATATGAGTGCTCTGCAGCTCAACAGAATGTGAGGCTAAGCAAACGCCAACATGGAGTCATGCTCTTTCTGTACCCTTCTTCCAGCTTAAACCTGGAGGTGGTATAGCGCCATCTGCAGCCATGCCAACAAGGATGCCACTCTGCATGTGACTAAATGACAGGCCAAGGGCAATGCTCTGGAAATGCTCAACAGCAGGAGGGAGGGTCGGCTTCCCAACCCCCTGAAGTCACCATGTGAACCCAGATGCTTAGCTCTCGGACTGTTACAAAGGAGAAAAATCAACTTAAGATCTCTGAGAAGGCAACCAAATCTGCATTCTGTCTGACATGGGGACACCTGTGTCCTAGGGCCCGGTGGCCTGAAGGCCACAGTGGGAAGGAGGCCTGGATAAAATTCAAACTCCAGTTTCTCTCCAGCAACTTGACGTGCACCTGCCATGTGCCTGACACTTCACATACCACATAACTTCCTGGGATCTAGAGCCATCTGCCTGGGAATAAATCACAGCTAAAATTGCATCTAAGCATAGTACAGACTATACTTCCCAGCCTCCCTTACAGCTAGATACCATCATGAGACTGCTAGGCTGGTTGGGAGCAAGCCGAAGGGCCCAGGGCCCCTCCAGGACATGAAAGCTTTGCTCACACTGCTGGCCAGTCGTGACTATGAGCCCATGGTGGCTTTTTCCTGTGCCTCTGCTTCTAAATGGCTATAACGATGGAACCTTCTTCCAAAAAGCTCCCTTTGCTCCTAATATTCCATGGGGGGCTGAGGATAAGTATGGCTGATGATAACGAGTTGAGAATTTCAAAATTGCCAGGATGTTCCCAACACAAAGAAATGGCAGGCTATGACATTCATTGCCATGATTCAAGCATTACATATTGCATACATGTATTGAAATTTCATACTGAACCCCATAAATACATACCCCATAAGCCAGACCTGGTGGTACAGTCCTGCAATCCTGCAGTCCTGCAGGCTATGGCGGGAAGTTCAAAACCAGCCTAGGCAACACAGTGAGACCCAGTCTCAAAGCAAAAACTATAACAGGGCTAAAGATGTAGCTCAGTGTAAAGCACTTAGCTAGCGCAGACAAGGCCCTAGAATCAATCCCAGAATTCTTCTTTTAAAAATCAGATCTTATGTGTATGGGCATCTGGACTACATGTGTACTTTGTGCATGCCTGATGCCCTTAGAGTTCAGAAAAGAGCAACAGAGTCCTTAGTACTGGAGTTGTATATGGTTATAAGCTGCCATGTGGTTGCTGGGAATTGAACCCGAGTCCTCTGCAAGAGCAACAAGTGCTCTTAACCACTGAGCCATCTCCCCAGCCCCTTCTGTATCCCTCTTGAAAAATGTACAACTATAATTAAAGTGGTTTTTTCAGTCACTCTGGAGGCCAGCAAGATGGCTCATCAGCTAAAGGCATCTGTGGCCAAGACCGGTGACCTGAGTTCAATGTCCAGGCTTACAGAAGGGAAGGAAAGAACTAACTCCTATGAGTCATCTTCTGGCCTCCATATGTGCACACACGTGTGCATGCACACGGACAAACACACACAGAGACACAGACACACACACTCACAGATACACACTCACACATACACACAGAGACACACACTCATACACACAGAGACACAGACACACACATTCACACTCACACACACACACTCATACACACACACTCATACACACACAGAGAGACACAGACACACAGACACAGAGACACAGACACACACACTCACACTCACATACACACAGAGACACATACACTCATACACACATTCACACTCACACATACACATGCACGTAAACAAATATTTGTAGGATAGTGAAGCAGACACCAATGCTTTCCCTGGGGTTTCATTTCAACCTAAAACACAAATAGAGTATTTAAAAGTAAAATGAATAAATTCTACAGGTCAGTTTCACAACTTTTTACATTTTGGGTTTTTTTAAAAAAAAGTCTCTTTTAATATTTATTTTTGTTTTATGTGAATTGGTGTTTTGCCTGCATGTATAACTGTGTAAGGGTCAGATCTTAGAATTACAGACAGTTGTTAGCTGCCATGTGGATGCTGAGAATAGAACTCAGGTCCTCCAGAAGAACAGTCAGTGCTCTTAACCTCTGAGCCATCTCTCCAGCCCTAAATTTTGTTGTTAAGACTTTAAAAAATTTTATTTTATTTTATGTGTATGAGTGTTTTGCCTGTATGTACATACACTGTGCACATGCCTGGGGCCTATGGAGGACAGAAGAGGGCATCTGAAGGTGAAATTACAGAGGATTGTGAGCTACTTTGTGGTGCTGGGAACTGAACCCATCTCCTCTGCAAGATCAGCCAGTGCTCCTAACCCCTGAGCCACTTCTCCAGCCCCTCAGTTTCGGAGCTTGGTGGACATGGTGACATGAGAAAGTCAGGAGAGATGATCAGCAGATCAAGATGATGATAAGCTAAAGCTGATCAAAGCCCTATAGGGAGTAATAGCGTTGCTCTGGGAGTGATAGCGTTGCTCATAGAGTGAGCTCACAGATCCCCTGGACCCTGGCCAGCTGTCTCTAGTCCATATTTTTAGGGGTTGTATTATATGTGCAAAAGCCAGGCAACTGCTGTAAATATCCTGTGCTGGAAAGGAGCTGGCAATCTGGCAGGTACCACAGGCAAGCCCAGAGACTAGTCCAGCCCAGGACAGCCCAGCAGGTACCACAGGCAAGTCCAGAGTCAAGTACAGTCCAGTGTGCAATGTCACCAGGGCAGGCAGATCTAAGCTTGTAGTGATATAGTGGAGGATACATCTCCAGACCAGTGAGCCAGCTTAATGCCAGAAGTTGTATTCAGGGCCATAGGCCGGAAAGATGCTATTCGTTCAGTGTTTTATAGTACAAGAGACCTGAGCCCACCACCCTCCAACCAGGCCCTGCTGCCTGACTAGCCCAGGAGCCTACCTTGGTCCGAGCATGCTCGTGGTCATATCTAGTTAACCATGATGCAGTGCCAGCTCATCCACTTACCACTTCATGTCCTGAGTAAATCCCTCCACCTCTTCCCACCTGACTAATATCCCCAGCCAGATATTAGCATTGGTAGAAACAAATGACCCAATGCCTGGCATATCACAGGACCACACAGAGTCCCACTTCTTACCAACACTCTGTAAATGGAGTTCTATTTTTAAAACAAAGGAGAGCTGGCTGTTTAAATAGTTTCTTTGGTTGGGTAATGATTTCATCTATAAGCATTCCTGAACTTCAAATACCTGGGAAGTCTAAATGGCAGAAAATCAGAGGCTCTGGGTTGGAAGCAGTCTGTCCAGCCTCCATCCAGAACCTTCTCTACCACGTTCGTATAAAGCATCAATTTCTGCTCAGATACAGCCAATTGTAGAGTGCTGCCCACTCCCCAACAGTTCCCAGCTGAACGGCCTCCTTGTAATTTTTTTGTGTGTGTGTTCTTAGATGCATGTGTGTGTGAGTACACACTGCATGTACACATGTGGAGGCCACAGGATAAAGTCATACAGTGAAGCACCCTCCGCCTGCCACCATGTGATAGACACTGTTTATTATCACCTGATGTACTTTACATCAGGTACATCTATGGATACATAGATAGTTTCATCTATGGATACATATGTATATATAGATGTAACTATGTATCCATAGATGTAACTATCTCATTGGTGATTGGTTCTGACATTTGATTGCCTAAAACCTCTATGTTGCATGGGCTGCAAAGAAAACGTAATTGTCCACCATTGTGAACTGGTGCTGAGTGTGCGTGCATGTGTGTGTATGTGTTCATCTATGGCCAGGAGCACAAATGCACGTGTGTGGAGGCCAGGGGACAACCTCCAGTGTCATCCCTCTGACACTGTCCACATTGGCTTGTTGTTTTGAGGCAGGCCTCTCACTGGCCTGGATCTTGTGACATAGGCTAAGCTGGCTGGCCAGCAATCCCGAGGAATGTGCCTGTCTCCTCCTCCCAAACATTGGGGTTAAACTGCTCACCACTGTGCCCAGCTTCTTCACAGTTCCTGGGGATTGAATTCAGGTTCTCATACTTGAAAGGCAAACACAAGTGACTTTTAAATGCAAGTACAGGACATCACAGTGCTCCTGCCTGCCCTTGCCAGGAGGGCAGCCTGCAGACTCAGTTCTATATGGACCATTCCCCTTCCCCTAAACACACACCCACACCCCAACTCTGAACTTTATTGTGTGTGAGGTCAAGCATCTACTCAGCTCTGAACCATTTTGTTGCCTAAAATGATGAGCAAAGGGGTGGGAGTAGAGGGTCAGTAGCAAGAGCATTTGCCTAGAATGTGTAAAGCTTTGGGTTGAGGACCAGATGTGGACAAAGAAATTCATTAAGGTATGATAGACTATGCCTGCAAATCCCAGCATCTAGCAGGCTGAAACTGGACAATTGAGGGTTTGAGGCTAATCTGGGCTACACTGTGAGAACCTTTCGCAAAAACCCAAGGGCTGGGCATATACCTCTTAGTAGTAGTAAGCACAATGACCTATGTTTGAACCCTGGCACTAGAGGAGGAGTTCAGAGAGCTTTAAAAAGGTGGAGGGACTGGTGTGTGTGTGTGTGTGTGTGTGTGTGTGTGTGTGTGTGTGTGTGCACACGTTCCAAGAAAATAATTTTTAAGAGGAAAATATTTGGAATCATGTTGCCACTCCTTGCTGTGGTGATTGTAATCATCTAATACAACCTGAAAGCCCATCTGTGACTCTGGGCAAACAGCTCACTCAATTGGATCCTCAGTTTTCCTATCTTTAAAACAACACTCAAGAGCCAGGCAGTGGTGGCTCACACTAATCCCAGCACTAGGGAGGCAAAAGCAGGTAGATCTCTGTGAGTTCAAGGTCATCCTGGTCCAAAGCCTGAAAAGATCACTCAGTGGTTAAAAAGTATGTACTGCTCTTGCAGTGGGCCAGAGTTTGGTTCTCAGCACTCATACTGTGTGGCCCACAGCTGCCTTTACCTCCAGTTCCAGGGGAATCTGACACCCTCTTCTGGCCTCCATGGGCAACTGCACTCACATGCACATACACAAAGACAGTTACAAACATAACTTTAAAAAACAAATCTTTTTTAAAACTTCATCTCGGGGGCTGGAGAGATGGCTCAGCGGTTAAGAGCACCCTCTGCTCTTCCAGAGGACCCGGGTTCGATTCCCAGCACCCACATGGCAGCTAACAACTGTCTGTAGTTCCAGTTCCAGGCAAACACCAAGACAAATAAGCAAATAAATAAATAAAGTTTTAAAAAAAAAAAAAAAAAAAAAAAAAAAAAAAAAAAAAAAAAAAAAAAAAAAAAAAAAAAAAAAAAAAAAAAAAAAAAAAAAAAAAAAAAAAAAAAAAAAAAAAAAAAAAAAAAAAACTTCATCTCACAGAGTCTGGGGGAGGATTTGATCGGTATACATAGGCAGCATGTATGATATAGTAACTTACAGTGAACACATGCTTAACATATGAGGATCTGGGTTTGATTCCCTAGAACTGCCACAAAGGAGGTAAAGGAGGCATTCATTATGAGTTTAATTTGTACAAAGCAAGTGATAAAATCAGGTGGCAGAGACCAGGAGTGGTAGCTCATGCCTTTAATCTCAGCATGAGTTCAAGCCAGCCTGGGCTATAGTGAGACTTTTTCTAAAAATAGATAGATAGATAGATAGATAGATAGATAGATAGATAGATAGAGCAGGCATCAGACATATTGTGATAGAGGTATATTTAAATGAACTCGAGTTTAAAGTTAGTCCTGCCTTACACAATTGCATAATCTTCAGCCAGGGCCCTACCTAGGTCACATGGTAACTGTGAGGGGTGGGAGGGGGTAGGGGATTGTGAAGCATGGGGCAAATCTTGGCTATTGTCGTTGCAAGACTCCTAGGCTGGTGCAGACTGGTGTGTCTGCCCCACTGCTGGACACCTTTTTGCCTGGAGTGTTTTCCTTCTTTTGAATTATTTCCTTGGGACAGGTTCAAACTTCTTTCCCCAGCTTGCTCCAGTTGTCAGCTCCAAGAAAAGCAGGCAGCCATAAATCCCGCAGCAGCTGAGGCCCAGGATAGAGTCATGGCAGCTCCCCTGCTAAGAGCCGCCTGCAATGGGTGACCCACGGCTGCTCCTAGCCAAGGCCCATGAGCCAGAGATTACATCATCTGGAGGGTGGAATCCTCAGCAGTGGGATGGGAGGGCTGGGGGTTGGCAGGAGATGTTTACTCCCTGGGTACCTTTGTCTCTATCTAAGAGAGAGAACAGGTCCAGGTTCCATAAGCTAGGTTTCCTCCATAGTCCTTCAGGACCATTCCACAGAGTTCACATGGAAATGCACAGATCTCAGAGTGGCTTGGAGGAACTGGGGTTATGGGTGAGACCGTGAGTCCTCAAGTCTGCTGTGTGAGGAGAAGTGTAGGAATGAGACAAGAGAACACGGCAGAGTCATCTAAGGGAACATCTCCTCCTCCTGGGTTCCAGAAGACCCTGAATCTCAGAACTGTATGCACTGTTTCATGTATATAAGCCAGATGTCAACTAAAACACCCATCCTTTGAGTTGCAATAAATTGGTGCCAACCATACTCAACATGCAACCCTCCTGGGTGTCCCTGGGATTCTGAAGCCTAATGACCCTCCCGATTATCACTGGTTTCATAGTCATACAAGATGATTCATTGTGGGGAATCTTTCTGTTTACTGCTTCTCCACAGGTTCAGCTATACTCTGCTGCTAGTCCACCTGGCTAGAAGTCAGCTCTCCTCCATGATTCAGTACAATAAAATTAAAATATTTAAAAATATCACTCATCTACAAGTACATTGCAAACTTAAACTACAAAATGAATAAACAGTTATTGTATGGTGTGTGCATGAGTGTGTGTGTATGTGCATGCATCTGTGTCTGTGTGCATGCATGTGTGTGCATGTGTGTACATGCGTGTGTGCGCGCGTGCACGTGTGTGTGCATGCATCTGTGTGTGCGTGCATGTGCATGTGTGTGTTGTGTCTGCATGCACCTGTATGTGCAGGTACACACATACCTACATGTACATGGTGGAAGCCAGAGGTCAGAGCCTCTGTTGCTTTCCTTTATTTTCTTAGGTCTTTCTCTTAACCTGGAGCTCACTGTTTCAGCTAGTCTGGTTGACCAGTAAGCCCCAGGGTCCTCTTGTCTCCTTCTTCCTGGGATTTTGGATGGACAGCCTCATGCCCAACTTTTACACCAGTGCTAGGGGTCCAAACTCAGGTTTCCATGCTTGTGCAGAAGCGCTTTACCCACCAGTCAGTGTAAGGATTCCTGGCATATCACGTGGTGAACCCAACATGGCACTGGGTGAAATAAGGATTCCTGGTATGGAGCAGACAGGTAGTAACAGGCTGAGTACAGGGGACACTAACCCTAACCCACTTTTCTTCAGGTACTTGCTTGGTAACTCCCTTGAATAAATTCTCGTGTGGCACTGGTACTCTGTGTGTGTCTGATCTCACACTCGAAACCAACAGCCAGGTCCTCAGACCTCATTTGGTGGTGGTGGTGTGTGTTTGTGTTGTGTATATGTTGGAAAGGATACCTTTCTATTACTTTCAACATCTGATATAAAATAGAGACCAGGCTGAATGTAGCGCACACATTTAATCCCAGCACTCAGGAGGCAGAGACAGGCGGATCGTTGTAAACTGGAGACCAGACTGGTCTATAAGACATTTTCTGAGTTAGTGATGGGAGGGCCCAGTCCATTGTGGTGCCATCCCTGGGCTGCTGGTTCTGGGTTCTAGAAGAAAGCAGGCTAAGCAGGTCAGTAAGCAGAACCTTCCATGGCCTGTGCATCAGCTCCTGCCTCCGGGATCCTGCCCTGTTTGAGTTCCTGTCCTGACTTCCTCTGATGATGAACAGTGATGTGGAAGCATAAGCTGAATAAATCCTTTCCTCCCCAAGTTACTTTGGCCATGATGCTTCAACACATCAATAGTAACCCTAACTAAGACAACAGACTTTCTCCAATTCCGTGGGTTATTTACTTACTTATTAGTGTGGTAGGGGACAGTACATGTGCCACAGTACTCATGCAGATGTTCAAGAACAATTTACAGGAAGTCAGTTTTCATGTGGGATCAAACTCAGGTCGTCTGGTCTGGCAGCAAGCACTTTCCCCACTGAACTACCCTGTAGCCCAATTCCGTGTTTCCAGAGGTGTTATCCCATACACACTCCCAGTCCGCCCAGCCTGAGGGCTAAGCACTTGACCACAGCCTGGCTCTTCCACCTCCTATTCTCTTAGCCTAAGCAGGGAGTCAGGCCTGGGGCTCCTGGGGTCCATGGGAAGAAGGTCTTTCCACAGGGGAAAAAGAAAATCCAAGGCCAAAAGACACTTGAGTCCAATTCGAAAGCTGTCAGCCTGTGAATGACACTGCCTTGAACATAGCTTTCCTGTTTTTCTTCAAAAATTGGGGTTGGGAGCTGGAAAGGTAGCTCAGTCAGTAAAAACCATTCACTATGCAAGCACCAAGGTCGGAGCTTAATCCCCAGAACCCGTGCAAAGCAACCAGACATGGTGGTTCTTGCCTGTATTCCAGCACCAGCAGCAAAGACAGATGGATCTCTTAGGTTTATCAGCTATGCCAGCCTAGTCTGTAACCCCTCGGTCCTACTGAAAGACCTTGTCTCAGCACACAAGGTGGACAGGTCCTGATCTCTGACATCCACAGGCATGAACACACGTGAATGTGCACAAAGACACGAACATACACACACAATAATAATAACAACAGACAATAAAAATTAAAACTGGAGTTGAGACCCAGTTACTGACTCCCAAAAGACTGTACAGACATGGAGGTATTCCTATTGGTCCCCCAAGGCTACAGTGTCCTTCAACTCTGTAAAGCACCCCTTGGCCCCATCAGGTCACTTCCCAGAGATAAATTCTTTTTCAAAACGAACCCAAATGCTCAAAGCATTAGTATTTTTACAATGTGTACATATACAACCCCCTAATTCTAAATTTTTGAGTCTCAACATTGCCTCAAAATGGAAAATCCCATACTATAAAGCTTGATTTTTGAGGTCAGACACCCTTTAATCCCAGCACTCGAGAAGCAGAGACAGATAACTGAGTTTGAGGCCAGCCTGGTTTATACAGTGAGACTCTGCCTCAAAGCAAAAACAAAGCTTGGTTTCAGACCAGCAAAATGGTAGTTAAGGTTTCTGCCAGCGAATCTGACAGCTGAGCTTGATCCTCAGCACCCACGTGGTGGAAGGACTCCCATCAGCTACCCTCTGACCTCCACAAATGTATTATGGTGAATGCCCCATGTACACACAATAATAAGTTGGTCAATTTTTTTTATTTTGATTTGGGAGCCAAGAAGATAACTCAGGGGTTATGAACCTGCTGCCTGATTATCTGAATTTCATCCCTAGGAAGAATTGTTCTCTAACTTCAACATGCTCACTTTGACACACACATACATACACCCACACTCACATATACATATGTACATACATGTGCACATGCACATACACTTGCATACATACACACACATGCACATACATATACACACATACACATGTACATGTACACTCACACACTCATACATATACCACACAACACACAAAGCAATTAACTAATTAAAATTTTTTTTAATCAGTTTCTTGTACAGAATTATTTAAAATGTATAAAATGAACCAATACTGTGAAACAATTTTTTGGCACACTGTAAATATGTATTTCTCTCATTGGCTAATAAAGGGCTAACTGGCCAATAGCTAGACAAGTAGAGGTTAGGCAGGACTTTTGGATAAAAGGAGAACTCAGGGAAGAAGGGTGGAGTCACGGGAGTTGCCAGGAGACCTTAGAGAAGCAAGATGGACATGCCATTCTGAAAAAAGGTACCACCAGGGCAGTGGTGGTGCACACCTTTAATTCTAGCGCTCCTGAGGCAGAGGTAGGTAGATCTCTGTGAGTTCAAGGCCAGCCTGGTCTACAGAATGAGTTCTAGGACAGCAAGGTCTGTTTACACAGAGAAACTGTGTTTTGAAAATTCCCCCAATAAATAAAAAAGAAAAAATACCACCACATGGTAGAGGGTGTGTGTGTGTGTGTGTGTGTGTGTGTGTGTGTTAAGTTTAAGACCTAGCTAGTAACAAGCCTAAGCTCTTGGCCAAGCGTTTATAATATTAAGTCTCTGTATGGTTATTTAGGGAGCCAGCTGGTGAGACAAAGGTGACTAGCAGTCCCAACAAAAAACTCCACCTGCAAACCAACCTCAGGCTATACATATAAAATGTATATGAAACATAAATGACTATCCCCAGGATACCTCACTGTACAGTCACAAATATTCCAAAACTGGGGTGGGGGGAGGTGCAAGATAGTTCTTCTACTAAGCATTTTAAAGAACGGACCAACCCACAATTTGTATATGCTTTTTCCTATGTGTAGTTTTTCCAGGGAGCGGGTTGGTAGCTTTCATCAGCTTCTCACCAGTTTCTGAGACTTGGAAAACAGATAGACAAAAAGAGATGGAGGGAGGACCTGAAGGAAGCCAGGAGCACTACCAGAGCAGAGCCAGGGCCAGATAGGAAAGGCAGATCACCTCAGGGGTCTGTGAACATTCTCAGCCTCAGCAAAATCTTAGAGGAACCCAGTCTGGGAAGCAGACCAAAGGAGGTGGGCGTGGAGGAAGAGGAGGAGCTTAACCCTCACAGGCACCGGAAGTAGCTGAGAAAGCCTCCTCAGCTGGCCTTTTAAGAAAACCCGTATCTAGCTAACTCAACTCACTCTACAGATGGGGAAACTGAGGCCCATAAAGAAATGAGTTGACCATGTTATAAGCTAGTTTGTGACATCATAGGGACCAGATTGCAAGACCCCTGGCTCCAAGTCTTCCATGCATTTTTTGTCCCCCAAACCCCAGACACTCTGTCTCTCTCCCACAGCCCACATTCTGGAATCCACCTTTAAGCCCCTGAATGTTCCCTGTCCCAGCCCCGTGACCCTCCTGGGTTTTCTAGACAGAGCATAGGAATGAATCTCCCTCACTCCAGACAATTCAGAGCTGCTGGATGTTGGAGTCTGTCACCTCTCAGGCTGGTCTCCTCCATCAGTGACAGGGAGGAGCCAGTGTGAACTCCAGCTCCTGGGACTGAGTCCCAAGATGTCTCACTTTCCAAGGATGAAATTTCATGACTTGTGGGTTTTAATTAAATTTTTTTCTGTTTTTGTGGAATCTCAGGAAAAAATAAAGTCCCTCCTATTCTTGCAGCTCACTCCTTATTATTAAAAACCATGACAAGATGAGGAAGAAATGCTGTCCAAATGTCCAGAATGAAACCATATTTTAGCAAAAACCTGACCACACTACACCCTTGAAACCTACTCCCTGCCTCTGAACACTGGGTCCATCCCCATGACTCCACAGATCAGATTTTTAAGTCCAGGGCTTATTGCTTTCTGAGCCTCCTGGGATGTAGAGGATTATTCTAGACTTAATCCCTTAATAATTTTTCCTCCCTCCTGTCTGAGGTCTGGCTTTGTGGCTGAACTCAGCCTGGGTAAAGGAGCTTGTGTCCAGTCGTTCTTGCCCTTGGATGCTGTCAGGGCGTCAGGAGGGGCTATGGAGGAGGCCAGTCACATCTGGGGCATGTAAAGACAAAGACTGAAGACCAGATTGAGGCTTGAAGTCTGGTCCAAGGGAGAGGCGGCGGCTCAAGGCACACCCTGCGTCTGGAACCTGGTGTATTGTCTCCTCTTAAATCCTTACTGCAGCTTGGGGCTAGAGGTAGCAACCCCCTTTTTTTTAAAGAAGCAATGGGGGGCTTGGTGACAACCTATAACTTGTCCCAGTAGACACAAGTGGTAAGGGGCAGAACCAGGCTTTAAACGCTCTCCTGTTACGTTCTCAGAGCTGTGGTAGAACATTGAAGGTGTGTAGGAAGCAAGGATATGCTACAGAGATGATTAAAAAAAAAATAGGCTATACCAGGCATGATGAGTCAGTCATGTCCATAATCTCAGTGTTCAGCAGCAGGCTGATGCAGAAAAATCACTGCAAGTTCAAGGCCAGCCTAGACTGGTGTGAGACCTTGTTACACAAAAGAGAAAAGAGGAGGCATTATAGCTGGTTCCCATCTATAATCAAACTCAGGAGGATGACGCAGGAGAATCTGAAGTTCAAGTTTCTTCTTGACAACATGGCAAGTTTGAGACCAGTCATGGGCTACCTAAAACCTACCTACAAGAACATAAAGAACCTTTCATCCCAGCACTTGAAAGACAGAGGTAGTAGGGCTCTGGGTTTGGTGCCAGCCTGGTCTACAAAGTGAGTTTAAAAAAGATAAAGGGGGGGCTGGAGAGATGGCTCAACGGTTAAGAGCACCCTCTGCTCTTCCAGAGGACCCGGGTTCAATTCCCAGCACCCACATGGCAGCTAACAACTGTCTGTAGTTCCAGTTCCAGGCAAACACCAAGGCAAATAAATAAATAAATAATAAATAAAGTTTAAAAAAAAAAGAGTAAAAAAGATAAAGGAAAAAAAAGAAGACAAAGGGTATAAATGATCTAATAACTGAAATGTAACTACAGATCAGATAGTTGTTTTTTTTGTTTTGTTTTGTTTTCAGGGCTGATATTCCAACCTGGGTCCTTGAGACCAGACCCTTAAATTGGCTTAATGTTGGCTCATGAGTGAAGCTCACACAGATTGATGGACAACAGCACAATGGTGGGCTTTGTGAGCGGGAAAGAAGCAAGTAGAGTAGTTCACTTGGAGTCACTCTTTGTTTCTTTGTTTGTTTTTGTTTTTCAAGACAGGGTTTCTCCATGTAGCCCTGGCTGTTCTGGAACTCACTCTGTAGACCAGGCTGGCCTTGAACTCAGAGATCTGCCTGCTGCTGCCTCTCAAGTGCTGGGTAAAAAGATGTGTGCTTTTAACCACTGCCCGGCATCAAGCCATTCTATAACAGCTAAACCAAAGGTGATTTCCTTACCATGTGCAAAAGATCAGATATAAACCCGTTTTAAGAATGAGCCCATCTGTTTTGAAACCTATCTGCCTCCTTAAAGCTATGGTTTGATTATGCAGTATTTAGCATGAGTGACTCCATTTTGTATGGTCCGGTTAGTTGAAGCCAATTCAGGAGCTCAGATCAAACAATTGCCTGCTGAGTTCAGAGTTTGGATGGAAATTGAGATTGGGCTTGACTGTGAATCCAGAGCAGTCTGTAGCAGGAGATTGAGCAGAGACTAATTAAAGGAAAGGAGGCATGTACGGGGGAGGGCTCAGAGTAGAAAACCTCACCTGTAATCCTAGTGCAGGAAAGGCAGAGACAAGAGGATTCCTAAGGTTTCACTGGCCAAGTATAGCCGAATCTCAGAGTTCCAGGTTAAATGAGAGGCCTTGCCTCAAACCCCCCCCCCAAAAAAAAAACCCTCAAAAAAAATGAGAGTGTTTAAAACACAAAACATTGCCTCGAGGTCGTGATACACAACCCTAGTCCCAGCTCTGAGGAGGCACAGGCGGGTGAATCTCTGTGAGTTTAAGGTCAGCCTGGTCTACAGAGCAAGTTTCTTCTCTGTAAGCCATGGCTGTCTTACAGAGAAACCCTGTCTTGAAAACCCAAAACAAAACAAAAAACATTGACTTCTGGCCTACACACACATATACATGCACACACACAAATACATGCGAGCACACACACATACACACCACATATAGAATCAAAAGAAGATCCATGTATTCTTTTATTGTATGGCCTTCCCAGATCTCAGAGGGAAAAATCTGATATTTGCTTTTGGGTTCTTCTGCTGACACCTGAACCGTGAGCCCTGAAGATCAGTCCTCATGCTCAGCAGCCCTCCTCTGGAAGATAGGCACCTCCTCCACCCTTCTACTGAACTCAGCCTCTTCTGAATCCACTCAGTTCATCTGCAAACCTCCAGTAAACTGCTTCACCGTTCACAAAGCTGTCTAAACCATAGGCTTAGAGAGGAAACAGTCCCAGATGTCCCCAGGGGAGGGCACAATAAATGAGTGAGATAGCAGGATGCTACTATCAAGGGAAATGCCTGCTACAGGACTGGGATAGCATCTGCATCCCCTGAGATCTTGTTAGAAATTCACACGTGCAGACACTAATCCAAATCAGATAATCCAGAATGTGAAAGCAGGTCCACCAACCAGCACTTTCTTTCTTTTTTTTTTTTTTAATTTTTTTTAAAACTTTATTTATTTATTTATTTGCCTTGGTGTTTGCCTGGAACTGGAACTACAGACAGTTGTTAGCTGCCATGTGGGTGCTGGGAATCGAACCCGGGTCGCTCTGGAAGAGCAGAGGGTGCTCTTAACCGCTGAGCCATCTCTCCAGCCCCCAGCACTTTCTTTCATAAACCTTTCAGGTGATTCTAACTGGAACCGGTGTCTGAGAACCAATGGCTTGTGTAGGACCACAGAGCACAGTAACTAACTGTGAATGAAGTGATGGGGGCAGGCTTCCTGAAGAAATAAGCTCCTGCAATAAACAAGAGCCAGATTAAAAGGTCACACAATGCCCAGAGTGAACAGAGCTGTGTATTTTGGAGCATGGGGGGAGAGAAATTCACAGAACTGTGGGGTAGAAGCCTGTAGTGTAGCCTAGCAACCAGGAAGTTGAGGCAGGAAGATCTTACCAGGCTGGGTTACAATGAGACCCTATCTTTAGAAGGGAAATGGGGAGAGAAAAGCTTTTTTAAAAAAAGTGGGGGGGTTATGGTAGGGAGGGGTGTGGTAGGAGTAGGGTGCTTTCATAAATGAACAAAGCCCTGGATTTGAGTAGCAACTAGATATGGTACATGCTTGCAATTCCAGCACTCAAGGGATGGAGCCTGGAAGTTCAAGGTTATCCTCAGTTACACAGCAAGTCTGAAGCCATCCCCATTCTTGGACACATGAGACCCAGTCCCTACCTACAAAGAAAATGAGCCGAGAGCCAGCATGTATCTCAGTCCGTGGAGTGCTTGTCTGGCGCATGTATGAAACCCTAGGTTCAATCCGCCACCTCATAAACCAGGTACACCCCACTACTGAGGAGATGGGGACAAGGAGATGAGAAGTTCGAGGCCTTCCTCGGTTACAGGAGTCCAAGGCTAGCCCGAGAGGCTCAATACCCCATCACAAAACAACAAAAATACAAAGAGGCACCATGGCAGCTGAATGTCTGGAGATGAAGAAAGGAGCTAGGGTTAATAAAAGCTACCATGGAAGACAGACGAGTGTAGATGCTTGATGAACCCTCCCTGCAATAAAGAACCCTGCTGGAGCCAGGCAGGACAGATACCCCAGCCTCCCGAGGGCTTGGGAGCCCCCACCTCCATCCGGCATCTCCTCGGGTTGGTTAACCAAAGCTGCATGACCTCATGTGTTATGGCTGCCGAGGCGCAGAGGAGGCCAGATCCGGTGTTTGTATTGAAATTAATTGGGGACTCATGGATGATGGAGGCTTTAAGGAATGCACAGGCCCCCTATGTGATCCTTCAAACAATGGTGTTGCTTACGACCACCAGAGCCCCCCGAAGACCCATATCTGTACATCCGAAACCCTTCTCCATGAAATAATAATCATAGACAGATTCAAAACTTTAAAATACAGAGAGATACCTGAAGGTCCTGGGCTGGGAGTGGGGGCGGGGGTGGGGGACAGAGAACGACTATGTCTTAGTCAAGCCCCCCACACACACGCTATTTTATTAGCCTAGGAAGCAGAGACCCCATTTTACCGAGGCAGCAGCCTGTCAATCAGGAAAAGCCCATTGCTCACCCCCAGACCTGATTTATGGTGATTCAAAGGCGAGGTGCTGCCAGGAACAGGCCAGGGCCAGGAAAGTTTCATCTGTCTGGAATCCGACAGGAAAAATGAGGTTGGAAATTTCAGAGGAAGCTGGGATCTGCGCCGGTTACAGCGCCTCTGTTTGTATTCGCTCAGCTGGCTCCTGTTAGCAGCTAAGGGGCCTGCGGAGGAAAAGCCGGCCAGGTTTTTCCATCTCTCCAGAACCTTGAGCTTGATCCCCAGGCAGCAGCTGCTCCTGTGACCTCCGACCCCAAACTACAAGAGACTTCACCGCGTTTTCCCTAAAGCCCCCAGCCTTGGGCTGTATCTTAAATCAACATCTTTGTTTTTTCTCTTACAATGAAAAATGATAGCAGAGTGAGTCTATCTTTTGGGCTTGTTTGTTTAATCGGACACTTAGCACACTCAAGAAGCAGGGTTCGGTGTGAAGAATAATTAATTCAATTTTGTTTTAATTTCCTCCGTTGGAATGGCCAAGCTCTCCAGAGGTGGCCTTTATTGTCCTTGGGCTGGAGCACCAGGATCCCAGACCTCCAACCCTGATGTTCCAAGCTCTGAATTGAGGTCAGGGGTCAGAGCTCTGCCCCAGATCTGGCAGAGAAGCAATGAGGAAAAGATTCCTCCCTTCTCCTGCAGAGTCTATTCCCTTCATTCAATTATTTATTTATTGTGCCTATGTTGTGCCAGGCCTTGTATAGAGGGTGTGGATATAGAGCAAAGGACATAATAAGGGCATGATCTGCCCTCTGGTAGCTCACAAAGCTCAGTAAATAAATAACCAAAATCCAGAGATGCAGTGGGATGCTGGGGCAGAGGGAGGGGGGTTGGGGGCTGGGGGGGGGTCGAACCAGGAACTCTCACCAACTGAGTTCTGCCCTCAGAGCTCCACACTCAGGCTCGTACCAAACACCAAATAAGCTGAAGTTTTAAAACAAGAAAGGTGTGGCTGGAGAGATGGCTCAGAGGTTAAGAGCACTGACTTTTCTTCCAGAGGTCCTGAGTTCAATTCCCAGCGTCCACATGGTGGTTCACAATCATCTATAAAGGACATCTGGTATCCTCTTCTGTATACTGTAAACATAATAAATAAATCTTAAAACAATAAAATAAAAATAAAACAAGGAAGGTGGAAGGTAGGGGAGCGAAGGAAGGGACCAGAGTGAAGAAGAGAGAAGCAGAGAAGAGAAAGGCTGGACATACCCACCCCACGGGGAGCCTGAATTACTGAGCTGGAGAGATGGCTCAATGGTTAAGAGCGCTGGCTGCTCTTCCAGAGAACCCTGGTTTGGTTCCTGGCGTCTGTAACTCCAGTTCTAGAGGATGTGATTCCCTCTGCAGGCATTACATTCATATGGCATACAGACATACATGCAGAAAAAAATTCATCCACACAGAAATGAAAGAAATCAAAGAAAGAAAGAGGGGCTGGAGAGATGGCTCAGTGGGGTGGGTTTAGTTCCCAGCACCCATGTGGCAGCTCACAACTGTCTGTACCTCCAGGATCTAACACCCTCAACAGATATACATACAGACAATAACAAATAAATATATTTTTTAAAGAAAAAAAGAATTATTTGTGGCAATTGTTAAAGATGAGAAGCTAAGGTAAGAAGTTTGAGAGTTCAAGCCTAGCCTGGGCTACATAGTAAAACTTCACTCAAAGGGAAAAATGACCAGATAGCGAAGAAGCTAGGGTTACCTCAGTGGGCTTTGGCGACAGGGGAGAGAGATCAGCTCAGCTCTGAACACAAGAAAGAAATGACAGGGAAAGAACAGGGAGGGGTCTGTGGGTGGGAAATTAATAAGTGAAGGCATCAAAGCCAGTAGGATTCCTGTTAAAGGCAGGACAGGGTGCAAAGCCTCATGCTTGGGGAGTGAGGGACCTCACCAACCACTAATCAAGAGTGAATATTTTTATAAAACTCACCCAGCAGAAATATATTTATATACATTTATTCATAGATAGATAAACATACACAACTATATGGTTGAAGACAAAGCCAAGTCAGTTTTAGTCAAAAGGAGGTCTCAGAGGACACTGACTCAAGTTTAGTCAGAACAGTAATGTAAATTTAGGCATCAATGAGTTTATGCAGAGGACACTGAAAAGTTTAGTTGAGAAACAGGGAGATGAAATACTCTGGGTAGCATTGTGGAAGCTGGGGTGCAAAAGGTAGGACTGGAGATGGGGACTAATCAGGAGAGATAGCAGGAGCTGCTGAGCTGAGGAGGTCTAGAAGACATTCAGTGTTCCAGTCCTGAGCATGGTAGTATGGACCACAAAACCAGCACTCAGATCACAAATTTAAGGCCGTCCTGGGCTACATAGCAACTTCTTATCTTAAAATAAATGAATGACCAGCAGGAGCTGGGGATGTGGCTCAGGCAGTAAATGTCTGCCATGCAATCATGAGGACCTGAGTTCAGATCCCCAGCACACTCCAAAAAAGTTTGCCATGGTTGTGCACACCTGAACTCCTAGGGCAGGAGTGCAGACCTTAGGATATGCTGGCTGTCCAGCCTAGCTGATCAGTCAGCTCTAGGGACCTGGGGAGATCTTCAGACTGAGCAATATGTCAGTAGCACTTAATCCAGACATATAACGGAAGGGGTGTCTTGCCTCAGACTCAGAACCCAAGCTATATACTATTGTAATCTTTGAAAACTCTAACACAAAAATCCAAAAGGAATCTGGGTGTGGTGGGGCATGTCTGCAATCTCAGCACTTAGTAGGTCTCAATAAAACTTTATTTAACAAACAGGCAACTGAACCATAAAGAATCACTTTTTCTCTCTTTCTCCTTCCCCGTTTCTTGTCCTCCGCATCTCCTCCATCCCCATCTCCTCCTCCTCCTCCATCCCCATCTCCTCCATCTCTGGCTCCTCCTCCTCCATCTCTGGCTCCTCCTCCGACTCCTTTCCATCTCCTGCTTCTCCATTTCTCCCCCTCCTCCGTCCCCTTTCCCTCTGGATCTCCCTTCACTCCCTCTTCCTTCTATTTCTCCTCCGCCATCTCCTCTGTCTCTTCTCATCTCTCCCTCCCCTCCTTCGCCCCCTCCTTTTGTGCCGCTAGTGCTTGAACTTGAGTCTTCAATTCCTCAAGGCAGGCTCGACCAACTGCAACTTTGCCCCTTAAATTTATTAGTGGAAGAATTTTGGTGTGCCTTATATTTTTAGACTCTCAAAGGCCCCCCTTTACACCCTCTCCCAATATAAAAGGTGTCCTAAAAGCCTTTTCCTGAACTCCAAACCTCAGTGAAAGACCAGTATTCCACAGAAATAGCTCACATTTCAATTCAGCTGGAAATCACCAAGGCTCTATGGTCAATAGCCCCTAACAGAGAGCCCCACAGAAGTCGGACCTTTGAGTTATCTCACGCTCCTGTGCACTTGGGAAATGTTTTTCCTAAACTCAGCTACTTTCCCTGCAAATGCAGAGTAATGTTTGGTGCTTTTCATTCCATAAAAAAAGCAAAGTTACCCAAACCTAGGACCTTGGCATAAGCAGTTCTCCAATGTAGTGGTTATCACAAGCCAGACTCTCCCGGGACAAACATAAACAACACATGAGACCTGTATTCCCAGGACTGTAGCCTATCCTCATGGATTTAAAAAAAATAAATAAATTCTAGGCCCAGGGACAGAAATCATGCTGAGATGGTTAGCTTTAATTATCAACCTGACACAAAGTAGAATCACCTGTGAAGGAGGTCTCAATGAGGGATTGTCTACATTGGTTTGGCCTATGGTGTGTTTGTGAAAGTCTGTCTTAATTAAGTTAAATGATATGTGAAGACCCAGCCCACTGTGGGTAACATCATTCCCTAAGCAGGAGGTCCTAAATTGTGTAAGAGTGCAGAAACCAAGCTGAGTGCAAATAAGCAGCATGCATGCATTTATTTCTGTGTTCTTGTCCATAGATATGAGATGACCAGCTGCCTACCACTGTGACTTCCTTGCAATGATAGACTGTGACCTTTAATTGTGAACTAAAATAAAACTTTTCTTCTCTGAGTTGTCTTTAGCAAGATATCTTATCACAGCAACAAAATGAGACAAGAATGCAACCATTTATCCCTTCATTGTTTCTGTTTCAGTGGATAATAAGTATCCACTATACTTACTGTTATTAAAAAGGCCAACTACTTGTGACAAACACAATCTGGCCACTAGTAAAGTCAGATGTGATCTTTGGTTTCAAAATATATAGTCTGGGGGCTGGAAAGGTTGCTCAGTGGTTAAGAGCACTAGTTACTCCTCCAGAAAACCTGGGTTCAGTTTCCAACATTCACATAGCAGCTCACAACTGTATAACTCCAGTTCCAGGGGATCTGACACTCTTGCCTGGTCTCCAAGGGCACCAGGCACACACATGGTGCACAGACAAACACGCAGCCAAAATACTCATACATATAAAATAAAATAAATTTTAAAGGTATTTGTAATATGTTGCTATGAGATGGGCATGGAAAAATGACTATAGAACAGTGCTAGACACTCCTTAGCAATGGAGCCATGGGAGATCTAAAGAGTAACAAATTTAGCTGGTAGTCGGGAGAGTTTTGCAAAGCAGGACCTTGAATTCCATACAAGCAAAACTGTGGCTGGCAAATGGAGCAGCACTTTTCAGACAGGAACATGTGTGTGCTATAGCCAAGGGTGAGAGATAGTGGGTGACCAGAGGCCAAGAGGCTGAACAAAGTCTAATTCAGCATAGACTGTGAATGGCTTCTTCATAAGATAAAAACTTGGACTTTATTCTGTTGGCAGTGGAGAGGAAGGCTCTGGAAACTTTTAGACATAAAATGACAGATTTCTTTCTTTTTTTAAATTTTATTTATTTATTTATTTATTTATTTATTTATTTATTTATTTATCTTGGTGCTTGCCTGGAACTACAGACAGTTGTGAGCTGAAAATGGCAGATTTCAAACTAGTTTTCAATTGCATTTTATTTACTGTGTGGGTATGCATGTGTCACCATGTACGTATAGAAGTCAGAGGTCAGTTTTCAAGTCTCAGTACTCATCTGGTGGTGGTGGTGGCACATTGCCTTTAATCCCAGCACTCTGGAGACAGAGGCAGGTGGATCTCTGAGTTCAAAGCCAGCCTGGTCTACAGAGTGAGTCCCAGGGCAGCCAGGGCTCCACAGGGAAACCCTGAGAGTGTGTGTGTGTGTGTGTGTGTGTGTGTGTGTGTGTGTGTGTGTATGTATGTATGTGTGGGGGTGTCGGTCAGAACTCTGCTTCTATCCAGTGGGTCTCAGAGCTAGAACTCACATAGTCCAGTTTGGTAGCAAATGCCTTTACCCCTGTCTTGGGTTTCTACTGCTGTAACAGAACACCAAGACCAAAAGACACTTGGAAAGGAAAGGATTTGTTTCAGCTTACACTTCTACATCACAGCCCATCATCAAAGGAAGTCAGGCAGGAAATCAAGGAAGAGGTTGTGGGGAAGTGTTCCTTAGTGATTTAGCTTAGCTTCTCCTGGCTTGCTCAGTCTCCATTCCTATAAGACTCAGGACCACCTCGCACTGGCCAGAGTGAGCTAGCTGGGCCATTCCACAACAACAGTCAATCAAGAGAATTTCCCACGGGCCCATCCGGGAGGAATACTTTCTCAGTTGAAGGTCCCTCTTCCCAAATGACTCTGGCTTGTATCAAGTTGACCAAAAGCTATCTAGGACACCCACTGAGCCATCTCCCCAGCCGTTTTCAGAAAGCAGCCACAGAGGGGAAGGACTGAGGTGGGAATGATCTGGAGGTAGAAAATCCCATTGGAATGTTTCACTAATGATAGGAGAAATTACAAAGGCCTGAATCAAGGCAGTAGTGGAAGGGACAAGGGCAGTAATGGCAGACTTTATATCAAAAAGCCAAGTATAGGGGTGGAGGACAACAAAACGGAGTAGTTTTGAGATTTGGGCAATCCTTGAGCGCTGTGTTGTGAGCAAGTGTGCTTTTGTGTGAATGTGTGCCATGTGTTTAAGCCAATGTGAGGAGGAGAGACTGACGAGCACAGGGTGTGCTCAGCTGTGGACTTGTGGCTCTAGGATGTGTTCAGGTAGAATGGCCAGTTGAGAAATGATGGGCTCGAGACTCAGGGCTTGGAGCATGCTCAGTCTGACAGTGGGCTGTGTGGGCAGAGGGCACGTGGGCCCATGAGCTGCCTGGGTAGAGAGTATGAGAAGAGTTCAAGGTGAGAGGCCTCAGGGGATGGATGGGTGCTGGAGAGAGGACTTCGTGGCTAAGAGCATGTACTGCTCTTGCAGAGGACCTGAGTTCAATTTCCGGTATCCAACATCGGCTGGCTCACAACTGCCTGTAACTCCAACTCGAGGGGATTTGATGACCCTCTTCTGGCCTCTGTGAGCATCTATACACATATGGCGTATGTTCACACAAAAGCACACCCATCCACATAAATTTATAAATAAATAAAAGGGATGCATTAGATAACTACATAGAACCAAGCATCATGTAGGGCTAGCCAGGAAGATCAGGAGAAAGACTAGAAAAAGGAGTTAGTGAGTAGGAGGCCAGGAGAGCCGTCGAGCTGGAGGAGAGCCGACGGGCTGGAGGGGAGGAGGCCGCGTGGCAGATGGGAAGGTAAGAAGACAAGAGCCAGCTACAGCTTAGAGGCAGCTGGCTGTAGGCGAGGTTAGCTAAAGGAATTTCAACATCGGCCAAAATCTGCATTTTCATTAAACCATGTTGGGATTCCATTCCAATTTGAGGTATTAAAAAATGACACAGGGGATGTGGGGGGGGATCTAAGGGATGATAAGATCCTGAGGGCCAGGTCTTCATGAGCAATAAATTCATTCTTGAATAATGGGCTTCAGAGAGGTTGTTACAGCTGCCTATAACTCCAGCTCCAGGGCATCTGAGATCCTCTTCTGGCTTCTGGGTACCTGAACTCATATACACACATACACCAGTCAGGAAATATATATGGGGATGGGGGGTGGCTCAGGGGTTAAGAGTACTAGCTGCCCTTTCGGAAGACCAGGGTTCAGTTCAGGTATCTACATGGAGGTTCACAGCAGCCCTCCACCCCAGTTCCAGGAGATCCAACACCCTCTTCCGGCCTCCAGCATGCACATGATACACAAACATACATGTGTGCAAAACACTCAGACTTGTAAAACAAAATAAATAAATCTTTTAAAACTTAATAAAAATAGATGTTTTAAAGCTTTTCAATGTTTTAAAGGATTTATTTAAAATTTAAAATCAAGGGTTGGCGAGATGGCTCAGCAGCTGAGAGCACTGACTGTTCTTCTGGAAGACCTGAGTTCAATTCCCAGCATCCACATGGTAGCTAACAACTGTCTGTAATTCCAAGATCTGACACCCTTACACAGTTAGACATGTAGGCAAAACACCAATTCACATACATTTTTTTAAAAAAAATTAAAATTAAATGTTATCTCCTCTTGCCATTTCTGCCCCAAAAACAAGGAGCTGAATAAGCTTTTAGTCTTTTAATTTTATCTTTATCAAATGTATACCAGTATGTCTACATGTTTGCATATGCATGGAGGCCAGAGGTCATCTTGAGTGTAGCCCCTAGGAAGACAACATTCAGCTAGTTTTTTCAGGCAGCCTGCAGCTCCCAGACTAGGCTGGGCTGGCAGGTCACTGAGTCCAGGGATCCACCTGGCCGACTCCTTAGGGCTGGCATCATTAGTGCATGCCACTTTTGGTTCTGGGACATCCAATTCAAGTCCTCATGTTTGGGCAACAATCACTTGCTAACCAAACCTGCTCTCCAGGCCAAGCCTTTATTCTTTATAAATTACCTAGACTGTGCTATTCCGAGATAGCAGCAGAAAAACAGCGTGAGCTACCACGTCCTTTGCCATGGAATACTGGGAAGGGCTGGGGAGTCATGAGAAGTGAGGAAGAAGAAGCAGTAGGTGTATAGACAGCCCCCTCACCGCATTCTGAGGAAGAGACAGAGGTGGCATTTCTTGGGCCGGAGAGAGTAGGTAGGTATGTTCGTCTGGTTGTTTGCATGTGTGCCT